>PVHX01016227.1:0-43870 GCA_004024805.1 Geosciurus inauris
TTGCCTAGCATGTGTGAGGCACTGGGTTCAATCCTCAGCACCATGTATAATACATAAATAAATAAATTAAATAAAGGTCCATTGGCAACTAAAAATTTTTTTTAAAAAAACTAAGATTTCATCTCACTCTGGTCAGAATGGCAATTATCAAGAATATAAGCAATAGTAAGTGTTGGCAAGGATGTGGGGGAAAAAGGTACACTCATACATTGCTGGTGGGACTACAAATTGATGCAACTGCTATGGAAAGCAGTATGGAGATTCCTTAGAAAACTTGGAATGGAACCACCATTTGAGCCTGCTATCCCACTCCTCAGTCTATACCCAGAAGACTTAAAAACAGCGTACTACAGTGCTGCAGCCACTTCAACGTTTATAGCAGCTCAATTCACAATAGCTAAACTGTGGAACCAACCTAGATGCCCTTCAACAGATGAATAAATAAAGAAACTGTGGTATATATACACAATGGAATATTACTGAGCCTTAAAGAAGAATGAAATTATGGCATTTACAGGTAAATGGATGGAGTTGAAGAATATCATGCTAAGTGAAGTAAGCCAATCCCAAAAAACCAAAGGCTGAATGTTCTCTGATAAGTGGATGCTGATCCATAACTGGGGGGCAGGGAGCATGGGAAGAATGGAGGAACTTTGTGCAAAGGAGAGGGAGAAGTGGGAAGGAAACATGGAGGCAGGAAAGATGGTGGAATGAGATGGACATCATTGCCCTAGGTATATGTATGACTGCACATATGGTACAACTCTACATTGTGTACAATCAGAGAAATGAAAAGTTGTGCTCCATTTGTGTACAATGAATCAAGATGCATTCTGCTGTCATGTAAAACTAATTAGAACAAATAATAAAAAAGAAAAAATTTTTGTTGTTGAAT
Source organism: Geosciurus inauris (assembly GCA_004024805.1). NCBI lineage: Eukaryota > Metazoa > Chordata > Mammalia > Rodentia > Sciuridae > Geosciurus > Geosciurus inauris. Next base: position 896 of record PVHX01016227.1, read on the forward strand.
TTTTTGAGTTTTATTGTTGCACAGATTATATATTCTGGATTCTAGACTTAACAGATATATGATTTGAAAATATTTTTCTCCCACTTTGGATCAATTTGCTCTTTTAAGTTTTATAAGGTGGAAGCTGAGTTCATTGTTCAAGAGTTTTTTTCTTTTTCAGCATGCCAGTTACCTTCTAATTACTGTGTTAGTGCCATCTAGAAAGTTTAGTATGTTATATTTTCTTTCTTTTTTTTTTTTTTTAAATATTTTTTTTAGTTATAGATGGACACAATGTCTTTATTTTATTGCTTTGTATGTGGTGCTGAGGATCGAACCCAGGGCCTCACGCATGCGAGGCAAGCGCTCTACCGCTGAGCCACAATCCCAGCCCAGTATGTTATATTTTCATTTTCATTCAGTATGGTATTTTCTAATTTTTCTTTTATTTCTTCTTTGACCCGTGGGTTGTTAGAATTGTATATTTTGATGTAAAATATTTGGAGGGTTTCCAGATATCTTTTTGCTGTTGATTTATAATTTAATTTCATTTTATTAGAGAACATATTCTATATGATTTGAATCTTTCTGTATTTATTGAAACTTGTTTTGTGACACAGAACATGGTCTATCTTGGTAAATATCTGTGTATACTTGAAAATAATGTATAGTTTTATGTTTGAGGGTATTATATACATATAGGTTAAGATAGGTGTAGTGTTGTTTAGGTCTTCCCTCTAGTTGCACTAATATTATGAGAGAGAGGTTTTGAAACCTCTTACTATAACTGTGGATATGTTTATTTCTCCTCTAGGTTGTTTCAGTTTTTGTTCATCTATTTTGAAGCTCTGTTATTAGGTGCATTAATGTTTAGGATTATCATATTCTCTTAATAATCTGGCTTTTTGTCATTACAAAATGATCTTCTTTTTCCCTAGTAATAGGGTTTATTCTGAAATATTCTTGGCATATTAATATATGGCATTAACATGGTATATCTTTTTCCAACTTTTTACTTTTAATCTATTGTGTTTTCATATTTGAATTGCAGGGTTGTTTTGTGTGTGTGTGTGTGTAGGTAGGTAGTATATAGTTGGATCTTTTAAATTCCGTGTTACAAATTATTTAACTGGATGTTTTTATCATGAAATTTAATGTCATTATATGAGTCAAGTTTTAGTCTGCCATATTGCCCTTTGTTTTTTATTTGACCTACGTGTTGTTTCCTTTTTTTTTTTTTTTGTTTTCTGTCTCGTTTTGAACATTCTGTTTCCATTTAATCTCCTTGGATGGCTTATTAGTTACAACTTCTTTTTTTCTTCTTATTAGTGGTTTTAGGTGTTAATTTATTATAGTCTGTCTTTGAATTATACCACATTACCTATAGGATACTTATGCTTAGAATAGTTAACTTTTATGTGTCTTCTCTTAGCCTTTATTCTACTGATGTCACTGTACTGATATATTAGCTATAAAACCCACAATAAATTATCATTTTTTAAAATAATTGTTATTTTTTTAAGTTGTTGATTGACTTTTATTTATCCATTTATTTATATGGGGTGCCGAGGACCGAACCCAGTGCCTCCCACATGCGAGGCAAGCGTTCTACCACTGAGCCACAATCCCAGCCCCAAATAATTGTTATTTTTAAGGAGATTTACATTATAAAAATGTTTATCATCATTTTTACTACTTCTAGTACTCTTCATTTCTTGTGCAGAAATGAATATTTCCAGAAATATGAATACATATCCTTAAGTTTGCAGGGCTTCCTTCAACATTTCTCCTTCAAGGAACAGGAAGAGGCCCAGGCTGGCCTTGAATTTGTGATCTTCACAAGTTGCTGGGATTGCAGACATTGGCCAGCAGCTTTTTTGTAATCTCTGGTTTTTAGTAATTTCATTATGATGTATTTTGGTGTCATTTTCTTCATTTTCCTAGAATTTAAATTCATTGAAGTTATATAATCTGTGGGTTTAGTTTTCATCAAATTTGGAAAAATGTCAGCCATTATCTCTTCACATGTCTTTTCTGATCCTCTTTTTCAGGGTCTCCCATTACAAGTATTTAGGGATATTTAAAGTTACCCATAGATCATTTTTTACTTTTTTAATTAATTAATTAATTTTTTGTAGTTGTAAATGCACAGAATGCCTTTACTTTATTTGTTTATTTTTGTGTGGTACTGAGGATTGAACCCGGTGCCTCACACATGCTAGGCAAGTGCTCTGCCACTGAACTATAGCCCTAGCTCCCATTTTTGTCTTTTTATTTTTAATTCTTTTTGTCTCTATAGTTCATAGTAGAGAGTTTCTCTTGCTGTTTTTAAGTTCACTAGTCTTTTTTTCTGCAATGTCTAATTTTCCATTGATCCCACCTGCTATAATTTTTTTTTTTTGTACCAATGATTGAACTCAGGTGTACTCTACCACTGAGCCACATCCCCAACCCTATTTTGTGTTTCATTTAAAGACGGTCTCACTGAGTTGCTTAGCGCCTGGCCATTGCTGAGGCTGGCTTTGAACTTGCAATTCTTCTGTCTCAGCCTCCCAAAGTGCTAGGATTACAGGTATGTGCCACCGCACCAGGCCCACCTGCTATAGCTTTCACCTTACAGATTATTTTTATTTCTAGAAATTGGATTTAGAAAATTTTATACATTCTTTATTATAACTTGTTTTAGTATAGCTTAACTTTTTTTAGTATATTAGCATCATAGTAACTGATTTAATGCCCTAGTGTGCTAATTCTAACATCTAGATCAGTTGTGGATCAGTTTTAGTGATTGATTTTTCTTCTTATATTGGGTAATATTTTTCTGTTTCTTTGCATGACTTATGACACTGAATGTCAGATATTTAATACTAACTATTGAATGTCAGACATTGTGAACTCAGTTTTGTTGGGTGATGGCTATTTTTGTTTTCCCACAAATGTAGTTGAATTTGAGATGGAGTTAAATTACTTTGAAATGGTTTGATCATTTTGGACATTACTTCTATGCTTTTTGTTGACAAGACCCAAACAGCATGTAGTGTAGACAAATTACTCTCTGATACTAAGGCAAGACTCTTCTGAACACTCTGCCCATGGAGCTAGGAGGTTTTTTAGTCAGCCTGCTGGAAACAGCAATGATTTCTGGTCCTCTGTGAGTGCCCACTATTGTTCCCTCTGATGTTTTCAAATGGTTTGTCTCCTGGACCTTTCATAGTTTTTGTTTTGTTTTCTTGTACACGCATTCACTGATCAGTAATGTAAAGTTCTCAAGGAGAACCCTCTTGTAAATCTCTGGGGTTCTCTGTGCAGTTAACTGTCTCTTACACTCTGCCTTGTGAACTCTGGCAATCTTGTTCTCCCTGGATTCCCAGTTTTATTTGCTCAACCCAGGGAGTCTGTTTGGGCTCTCCTGAATTCCCTCCCCTCATCTCTGTGCCATGGCCTGAAGGCTCTCTGAATGTAGTAAGCTGAGGTAAACTTGCTTATTTTCCATCTCTGAGGATCACTTGCTTTCATTGCATAATATCCAATATTTTGAAAACTGTTGTTTCATTTATTTTGTCTGGGTCTTTTTTCCTTTTAGCTGGTTCAGGTGGAAGGGTCAATCTAGTCCTTGCTACTACTCAATCTTGGCTGAATTCAGAAGTCCCCCAGAATTCTACTGTTAATAGTCACCTCACATTCCGAGGAGAGGAGACAAAAGTTCCAATAGTCTATAACCAATCTCCTTTGGTACAACCACATTTTAAAATAAATGTGATTCAGTAATTTTATTTTAGTTTGCCTATTTAATACTTCTTAAATCTCTAGAACATTATGATGGTTTGCTGTGAGTAGTGATTTATAGATGGTTTGGGCCAGACTTCAGAGCTTTGGGACCTCCTTGAAATGTGCCAGTGACATTTTCAAAACACAAGGGGCCATTGATAGATTGCAAATCAGTTTTCACTCTTACTTGGTAGTCATTCAGCAAACTTGGTTCTGCCATCTGGGTAAGGTTGCAGTTAAGGAAAATTTACTCTGTGAAGATCTTAATAATATGTAGAACTCCTTTATGTAAGGAATTTATTATGATTTGAGGGTTTATTTCTGGAACACTGAAAAATGTTCTAGTCCAATTCCAAGAAGTGTTGTGTGATTCTTATTTGTCTTATTCTTGAGAATTTCCATGAAAATATAAGGGGAAACTCTCACTATCTTATTTGCATGGGAGAAAAAAAATCAGTATTTTAGTTACAGCAAGAGAACATGAGAAAAATTGAAAATAATCATAGATTGATTCATGTATTTTAAAGCATTTACTATGTATGGGTATATAACTTGTTAGGGCAATGGATGACAAAGAGTGGATGAACTACTTCTTATTTTTTATTTATCTCCATGAATCTCCAAGATCTAGTCTTCCAACAAGTCTTCTTTAATAAAAATTTATTTTTCCAATTTTCATACATTAATTACATATAACTGCCAACCAAAACTTTTGGTTAGAATGAAGTAACTGGTGTTACTGCAATATAATATTTCAGACAAAAATAGAAAATCTTGCTGTTATAGGTAACCTTAAAAGCCTAATTATAGTTGAATATATAATTTCTTTTAGGCTTCTTCAGATATTGAAAATAGATTTTTCTGCCTGGATTATCTGGGGCTTGTGGACATCTAGTAAGTGATTTACAGCTTAATTTTTAGAGATAATAACAACAACAAAAATAACAAAACCACAGTAGCTCTGCTAAGTGCCAGGTTAAGTGATGCAGATCTTAAGTATTAGTATTTTATTGCAAAGAGAGGCACCTGAGCTGAGCATTTGTATTGGGACCAGCAGCTGGGACCGAGAAAAGGTTATTCTGAACTGGGAAGCAGTGGGTAGACATGTACAGTGGCAGGAATGTTAGCTGTATGTTGTGAATACTATACAGTGAGGAGACACCAGTGTGTACACACGAGAGTAGTTGGAGATAAATGGAAAAGGTAGGTTAGGGTCAATTTAAAGAACAAGCATTCTTTGAATTTGTACTTTACACAGAGATGGCAGTAAAAATGGGGAGAGTAAAAAGACACTGTAAAGGACAAAATGAAAGACCTGGCAACCAAATGTCAAGACTGAGAGAAAAGAAGTCAAAGGTTTTGAGCTGGGACACTTTAATTATTACAAACAGGAAAGCCAGAAAGGAGAGCTTGAATGAACTGATGCCAGAGATCCCAGAAGGAGACTTCTGCTAAAAATTCCCACCTTCTCTGTGTGGCTCCTGAATATAATAGCCCAGATGGCCATTTCTTGACTCTTTTTTTGAGTCGAGCCTAGCAGGATAAACTCAAATGTGTAGAAGGGCATTTAGAGTTTATAAGGTCTCCTGGCTTAATCCCCTCGTTGTAATGATGTGCAAATAGAGAGCTTCAGATATTGTGACTTTCTTTAAAGCCATGCAGCTAGGTTGGCTTCTTGGTATTTTTCTGAAGTTCTTGTAGTGAAGTTTGCTGTGTCAGTCCTGCCTGTTGGCAAAGCAAGGTCTGTTTCCCTGCCTTAATTTCAATTATTATCAATCAAATCAGTTATTGACTTGATTCAAGTCATTTTTTCAAATGCAAATGCATTCATAGTTGAAATAATTAATCTCCTTTTTCTTTATTTATACACCCAGTTACCAACTTTCTAAGTAGTACACAATGGATATTCATGTAAAAATATTAAAACAATTTAGTTAAAGAAAGATCTTAAATGGCTTTATTTTGCTGTTCTAGAATTAATATTATATAAACTCAGTCTACCTACCTATCACAGAAAGAGTGTTCCAATGAACGGAGTGGAGGAGGGTGGTTTTATAGACAGAGAAGGGGTGTAGAAAATAGAAGTAAAGAACAAAAAGCAGAATGATCATTTGGAAAGTTGCTTTCCTTGTATAGTGGGGGCAGAGAAACAGAACAATAGAAAAGTAATTGATAAATTGATGGGTTAACAGCAGATTACTTCAGATTACTTTTTGTAGGGATTAAAGGATGTAAGGATTAAAGCAGAGGGAACTTCATTGTCACGCTGATTGGCCTGTTTGGGGAAAGTTGGTGCTCTCATCCCACTTACCTTCCACCACATCAGATAAAAATTTAGTTGGCACAAGCCTGTAATCTCAACAATTTGGAAAGCTGAGACAAGAGGAATACGTGTTCCTCAGCAATTCAGAGATCCTTAGCAATTTAGCAAGACCCTATCTCAACAAATAAAAAGGGCTGGGGATATAAACTCAGTGGTAGAGTGTTCCTGGTTCAATCCCTAGGCAGTACCAAAACACACACACACTCAACTTAGTTTGAATTTGGTGATGTGGAACTTTATCATGGGTAATATTTTGATTTTTAGTCTGGTCTGTTGGGGTCTAGTGCAAGAGCTTGGTCAAAAACCATGGCCTCAGGCTGGGTTTGTGGCTCAGTGATAGAGTGCTCACATAGCACGTGTGAGGCACTGGGTTCACTCTCAGCACCACATTAAGAAAAAATAAATAAAGGCATTGTGTCCATCTACAACTAAAAAAAAAAAAATTTTTTTTAAATAGCCTCCTACAATTTTTATTTAGACAGGCCATACTTAGCCTGCTGGGGTAAAGGGTTTGTTCTTTCCCAATGTGTGTGAGCTGTTTGAAAGGAGAGGAAATTATTAACATTAATTTAAGCCTGGGGTGAGGAGTCTTTCTGGGACTTAGTGTCCACAATTTTTTAAAGGAAGCACCAGGACGTGCAGAGGGTGTCAGCAAAAGCATTATTTCTGTTCTTTGCCCCTCTGAATACCATTCCCCGATGACTTCTCACTCATGTAACCCCGAATTCGTGTGTGACTCATTCTGCCAGAGGAGAGATTATGCCGATGCCCTGAATGAGTGAACTTTGTTATTTTAAGATCTCAACTGATTCTACACCTCGGCTGGAACTCGGAGAGTGCTTTGTCTTTCCCTTCTCAAGTCTCCTTCCTTTCTTTCGCCGGTGGAGCTCGCTGCCTTTTTCGCTCTTTTATCTATCGGTGTCCAGCCCTTCCTCTCTAGGAGCTACACGTACCCAGGCTCCATGGATCTTCCGTTTACTTACAGCCTCTGGAGACACCCTGCCTGCAACTCCTCTAGCCCAGGCGCCCAGAGTGCTGGGGGCGGGGCTGAGCGAGCGGAGAGCCCGCCCCTTCGGTTGGGAGGTGGCGTCTGTGATTTGGGGAGGGCGGGCCCTGCAGCGAGGGGCGGGGCCTGGAGGTTGGGCCTGGGCACTGAGCGCTGCGGGCGCCGCTCGCGGCGGGTGGTGCGGCGCGGAACCTGGCCAAGTGTGGCGCCCCTGTAGTGTGGCGCTTCCCTGTCTCCACGCGCCGGGGGTGGGTCCCCGAAGGTAAGCGTGTAGCCTGCCGAGCTCGCGTGGGGAACGTGGGTTGGGAGGGGCCTCAGCACCGCATGGGCCAGGTGGAGGAATCCCACAGGCGCGCCCAGGGCAGGTGTTTGGGAGAACGGGCCGGGTGCCATTTCCGCGCGCGGAGTGAGAGGCGCGGGCGGGCGGGCGGCTCCCTCGGGTGAACCTCGGGGCGGGAGACGCCGGACCGCAGCCGGTAGTGTTCTAGCAGCACTTTGCTCCGGGACAGAGAACTTTTGAGTTGATTCACACACACCTTCTCCTCAAATCTCGAGAAATCTCAGGTACTTGTCAAGTTCTTATATTCTTTAAAATACATTTCTAGTTCTTGGCTCAAGACTGTAGGAGAAACTTCTCCAATGTGAGCTTGCGGGGCGGCTTTATATTGACTCGGTGTTGCTCAGTTTGCGGGAAAGGTGCGACTGGTAATGGGACTATTATTTAAACGAGGACACCAGGGAATAAATATATCACGGGGACATTAGGTATGACAGCTTTGAAGCTGGAATGCCTGGGTTCGAGTCTACTTATTTACTTATTTACTGTAAAAACTTGGACAATTTGCTTAACTTCTATATGCTGTAGTTCTCACATATGTCCCAAACTTACAAGATTGTAAAGATTGAGAGATTGTTGCTTAATGCTTGGTAACAACGAGTGTTGGCTATTTTCTTAATTATGCATTTAGATGATCATTAATTTCAAGTTTGTCCTCCCTAGAAAACCTACACCTTTTCCTTAGAGGTGTTGCTAGAATGTTTGGGGATTGTTTTGGAACAGTTTTTGTAAGATGAGCCCTACAAGAAGAGGTCACATCCACTTTGTTCTAAATCAAATCCACTCTCAAATGTACGAACATCCCGTTTTGTTTTGTTTGGGGGGCGGGGGCAGCGTTGAGAGTAAAATCCAGGGCCTCCTGCAAGTGCTGTACTACTTAGCTAAACCTCCAAGACTCAGACACCTCAGTCTTCAAGCCTGTTCTAAAAGAGCTATGAAAAAAAGTATCACCTTTAAAGGGTGAATGCAGCCTCATTTTAAGCATCAAGTTGAGGAAGATTTGTTTAAAAACAGTTCCTGCCACTTTATACAGACTTATGAATTATTCTGTTTGAGGTTGGTGTTTATTCTGTTATTGCAAGAGTAGGTAAATCAGAGCATCCAAAAGAGGTAAACAGACAACATAGCTTGCTGCATGGACTCTCAGAATTGAAAGGGATATGAAAAATCAGACTAACTGGTCATTACAGATAAAGATGTGGTTCCAGAGACCCAGAATCAATAAATGCTCAAGTTTAGACTAGAATTCAGCTCTACTGATCAACGAATTGTAATATCAGAGGAATATATTCTAGTTTGTTTTTTTAAAATATTTTTTTAGTTGCCAATGGATTTTTATTTTATTTATTTATATGTGATGCTGAGAATCGAACCCAGTGCCTCACACATGCAAGGCAAGTGCTCTACCACTGAGCCACAACCCCAGCCCCTATATTCTAGTTTTGATGAAAGTTACTATTTTTATTTTTGACAGTTTTATGGTGCTGTGAATGGTTTTTCTCTCAGCAACATCCTGCTTGGTAGCTTAATTGCATGATTCAGAATCATTCTTCAGCACCTTTGATTTAAATCACAAGTCTCAAAGTTGCTACATCAATTATTGCTTTGAGAACAAGATGATTGTCTTCTTAAGCTTTGTACAAACATGTTCTAACAGTGCTTTGGTTTTGTTGTTTAAACTGTAGCCCTTTTCTCATATGTACAGAATGTAAATGGCCAGTATAAACAAATTGACCTACTTGGCAGTTTGTTATCACTGTGTTATTGGTGACTTTTTCTTGATTAGGCAGGATTGAGTCAGGAAATGGAACCCTAATGCTAGCCCAAGGAAATAGGACTGGGTCCTGAAGAAGTGTGTTGCAATGTTGCTGCTAACTTCAAAAGCATTTTGGAGCTAAATTATTTTGAGATATTGGGGTGTTAGTTGCTGACTCTTCCCCAATTCTTTACATAGCTCACTCCCTAACCTTTGGGTATTTGTTCAGATGTTACCATCTTATTTAAAATTGCACACAACCCCACATTTCCTATAATATATATTTACATGTTTATATAATTACTCATTATCTGTTGTCTGCCACTAGAGGGTAAGTTCCATGTGGCTAAGGGTGCCTCTCAGTTGTGTTCACTGCTGTATCCTAAGTACCTGGAAACAGTGCCTAACATGTAGAAGGTATTAGATGTGTGGATCTGATGTAGACATTTCTAACAAAACTAGTAATTACTTAAGCTAAATTCACTGTCACACTGCCATTTTGGCCCCCACCACCTTCTAGTTACTTCTGGTTACCCAGGAATGAAACCTGGAGGCAATCTTAATTTTTCCTCCTACCTTGTACACTGCATGCAGATATTTCACCTGTCAGTTTTTTGTGAACCTGACATTCTTGTTGTTGCCAATCCCCTCTTTCTTTTTTTTTTTTTAATATTTTTTAGTTGTAGATGGACACAATATCTTTATTTTATTTTTATGTGGTGCTGAGAATCGAACCCAGTGCCTCACGCATGCGAGGCAAGTGCTTTACCACTGAGCCACAATCCCAGCCCCTCCCCTCTTTCTTTGTGACCCTTCATTTCATTTTCTATACCTACCGTCTTGCAGTTCCCTTTTAAATTATTTCACATCCTCATCTGCAGAATGAGATCCACAATGAGAAGACTGGCATTCAAAACCCCCTACGATGTGATCTCAAATCCACGTTTTCAGTCTGTATCTCCTATAGATAAAACTGATTTCCAACTTAGGCTTATAAACATGAAAGTAAGATAAAGCTTTAGTGGCAGTGTCTTATAAAATACGGAAGTGAGTATTGCTTCATGATAGTTTCTCCTTTTTTCTATTAATGATTTGGACTTTTCCCCAGTGTAGGTAGTACTTATTCAGATAAACTGGACTAATAGCTTTTTCCTATTTAAGCTGAAGACTTCTGCTGCCCTTTGTTTTGAGTGCTCATCCTTCAAGCTTCCCTCCTTAGTACTAGATAAGTTTAGTTGAATGTGGTTTTGTCTTCTTCTGAATTCTGATGACTTTCATAGAGAATTTATCACATTCTACTTTGAATTGTAATTCTTTGAGCATTTTTCTTTTCTTTTTTTGCTGAGTATAAACTGAAGGACAAGAAGCACGTAAATTCCAGGAAGCACACACAGAAAAATTCCAGTTATCTTTTTTCCTTTAATTTTTTTTTCTTTTCAGTTACGTTTAAAGGAAATATAAGATCCATATCCACTTATCTACTTTTTAAATAAAAGTAAAATTAAAGTTGTGTTTAATAGGCCTTTAAATCATTAAGATTGAGCTGCAACAATTATTTCTGCAGTATGGACATATAAGGAAAATGGCAGGGGAAATTCAATATTAAGTAAAATGACACAAATGAAGATATCCAGGTCTGTGTTTATAGAAGGGAGTGGGTGTCTTAGGAAGAGCAATATACCTAATGCTTACATAGTCAGATGTTTTTAAAAGTACACAATAATCTTACTCAGGAAGCCATTGGGACAAGCCAGACTTTATGGAGCAACATCTATAGCTTTGAATTTTCTTATGAAGTATTATTCCTAAATTTTCTTTTAAATATTTTTTCAGTTGTCAATGGACCTTTATTTTGCTTACTTATATGCAGTGCTGAGAATTGAACCCAGTGCTTCACACATGCTAAGCAAGCACTCTAACACTGAGCTACAACTCCAGCCCTAATTTTTTAAAAATATTTTTTTTAGTTGTTGATGGATCTTTATTTTATTCAATTATTATTTATATGTGGTGCTGAGGATCGAACCCAGTGCCTCACACATGCTAGGCAAGCGCTCTACCACTGAGCTACAGCCCCAGCCCCAATTTTTTTTTTTTTTTTTTTAAATATCTTCAGGCACACATAACACTCCTCCTCCTCTTTGTTTTCTGAGCTGGATAGGAATGAACATTGTCTTCTCAGGAATTAATTTATCTCCTTTCATTGTTTAATCTAAAAAAATTGTTCACTCTTTTTTCTTCATTTATTTCCTGGATATATGGAAAATCTTTTATGCCAGAAGTTTTTTAGTTCTTTGGAGAAAGAACTGAGATGAAAGATACTTGAATCTGTTGTTCAAACTTACGGTTTTAAGTTTGATAATCAGCATTTAGTTTAACACATTTTGCTCAATTTTATATTACATCTCCTTGCACATTTTCCAGTTGAGTCAATATTTTTCTTTTACTTGTGACTCTTTCAGGTTAAAAGTTAATTTAAGAATTTCTGTAGATGTTTCTGACATTTAATTTTATCTTTTCTTATTACCTCCCAAACGAGCTGGGTTTTTCCATTCTAGGGCATGCATCAGCCTTATTTTCTTTGTTCTTGATTTTGAGTACTTATAGGTAGAAATAAATTTATTTTACCATTTCTAGGGTGAAGGTGCAGTTTCTACTGATAGGAAAGTTAGGGAAAATATATATAGAGGTCCTAATTTTTGAACTATTAAAACTTTTAAGATAAAATTTTACATATTGTTTTTGCTAATACAGCCAATAAAAGGACTTGGCACAAATGGGCTACAATGTCAGTATGTATTATATAAATACGTGATTCATTATAATTTCTGTGCTTTGGAAAATGTCTTCTAATGTGCTAACAAATAAAGTTTTACAGTCAGAAGAATTTTGAAAGCAACTCTTGCTCTGGAGTAGTTTCCTTTTATCATACTGTGTAAGCATCTGTGTTTATCCTGACTCTTGTTTTTAAAATGCTAAAGGTGTTAACAAATAATTAAAATTGGGGCACAGACTAGTGATACATCCCTAGGACTTGGTGAGCACCGTGTAAGTAACTTTAAATAAGTAAATCTGTATTTTCAGGGAGGATTTTTTTAAAAAATATTTTTTAGTTGTAGATGAATATAATACCTTTATTTTATGTGGTGCTGAGGATCAAACCCAGTGCCCCACACATGCAAGGCAAGCGCTCTACCACTGAGCCACAACTCCAGCCCCAGGGAGGATTTTTTAAGTTATCATATCCTATAAGTATACTGGAGTGACCCGGTAAAGAGGCAGAAAGTGATAGTGTAGGAGATTAATGAAGGAATGATGAAGCACTGTTTACTTTGAAGATCTCACCATCATAATTTGGCAAGTTTGAACTTCTAAGCATGTTTCTCTTAACCTGTTGAATGAATAAGTTAAACAAATATTTATTAGGGCCTTCTAGGTGTAAGGCAGTGGATAAATAAAAGTCCTACACCCCAGTTGGGGAAGCTTTGAATAAGCAAGCAAAATGCAATCCTAGAAGCAGTCCATAAATGCTAAAATGGAAATAAACAGGATGATGGCAGAAGACTAATTTGGGGAGGGAACATTTTTAGTTACAGTGTTCAGAAAGGTTTGTCACAAGAAGTGACATTTGAACAAAGGCCTCTGTGTGAAGAGCGGTGGAGACATCATCCCAGATGAAGGGACCATAGGTACAAGAGCCAGACTGGAGATGGGAAAATGTTTGGCGTGTGTGTGAACTAGGGAAAAGGTTGTTCTAATGGGAGTCTTCTGAGAAGAGGGCAAGAGGACTGGTGAGTAGCTGGGCAAGTAGTTTGAAGGCTGTTGGCTATAATTCAGTTTGGATTTTATTCTAGAGGCAGTGGGAAGCCATGGAAAGGGTATAAACAAGGAGTGGAATTATCCAATTTACATTGCTTTGGCTACTGTGGAAGGATTGTAAGGAGGTTGGAACAGAAACAGAGATGGGTTGAGGTTTTCCAAAAAGACTTTGAGACTTGGTGGTAATTGTTGACTTTGTAGGGTTTATTTTGTTTTTGGTGCCTTTTCAGTCTGAATTCTTCACACAACCTCCAGTCACAACCAGCTTTACCCTAGGGCCCCTCACTCTGCCAGTGATCACAGTCCTCTAGGAGTTGTCCTTGGGGTATTCTGTATTCACATCTGCCTGCAAGATGTGCTAGGAGAAGTGTGCCTCTGAATGGGAAAGCTTGGGAAGCTGGAAAAGTGCAGTGCTTCTTGTGATTGAGACCAGTGAACTTGGGAGGCAGAGGATAGGGTAGAAACTTGCTGCCACTGCTACGGTCCCTATCCTGTAGATTCTGCACCAAGCGGAGGCACGTGTTGTTATTGGAGTAAGTATAGGGCTTTCTCCTTATCCTGGCAGTTTTACATCTAGTATGGAAAACAAAGGGCTGTCAGTGGTTACTTTCACCCTCTCTCTCATTACCTCCCTGAATGTAATAAAAGATAGAGCCAGTTTCAGGGAATCCATAGGTCCCTGTGACTTAGTTGAGGTTTATGGACATTCTTCTCAAATTGTTGGATTCACACTGTTCTCTATTGTCCCAACATAGTTATTTTTTTGCACATATATTGTTTTAAACTCCTTTATCACTTTTCTTAATCAGGATACATAAAGTATCCTTCAAGTATGAAGTGTGATAAACCAAGAAAAACAGAACTACTTTGTGATTACAGAATGAGGGAAAAACCAAAGAGGGAGGGTAGAATGGGAATTAAAGGAAGGAAAATAGGAAAAGTTGTAACTAATTCATCATGTGATGGGTGTGAGGGAAGGGGAGGTTACTATGTATCTTTCATTGGTAGATCCTGTTCATTTTTAATCTATTCTGTGAACCTAATTTACAGATGTGACAAAGACGTGCTTTGTTTATGTTGAAACATTTCAGATATGTTTGGAGCTAGTATCCTGAAAGGCGGAAATAAACAAACACAGATTAAATACCGTTACAGTAGACTTTCAGTACCAGAAATCAGTTATTTTGGGGTTTGAATTTCCTGGGAAGGTACTTTTAATGTAATTTCAAATGAATAATCCCTTTCCCCCACTCTAATTCCTTTTCTTATTTCCTCGATTAGTCCCCAGTTCCCAGACTAGTTCCCACCTGATCTCTATACCATGACCAGGGTTTGTGCCTCTTTTTTATTTTATTTTTAGAGAAGTTTTGGTTTCACAGTTGAATTAAGAAAGTATGGGAATTTCCCATATACCCCATACCCCACACATGCACAGCTTCTCCCATTATCATATTTCCCTCTAGAGTGGTTCATTTGTTACAATTGAATAACCTACATTAACATAATCACCCAAAGTCTATAGTTTTACATTAGAATTCTCTCTTGGTGGTGTGCATTTCTTTGGTTGTGGGCAATTATATAATGATGTATATCTCTGCCATGTAGTATCATACAGATTATACCTTAAAAAATCATCTGTGCTCTGCTTATTTATCCTTTCATCTTGCTCTCCTCCCAACTCCTGGCAGACATTAATTATTTTACTCTGTCCCTTGAGTTTTGCCTTTTCTAAAATGTCAAGTAGTTGGACACATACAGTGTGAAATCTTTTCAAATTGGCTTCTTTCACTTAGCAATTGTATTTAAGTTTCCTCCGTGGCTTTTCATGGCTTGATAGCTCATTTCTTTTTAGAAATGCTGAAAAATATGCCATTGTCTGACATACCAGTTTTAATTTATTTACCTACTGAAGGACATCTTGATTGCTTCTAAGTTTTGGTAGTTATATATCTGCTATAAATATCCACCTGCAAGTTTTTTTGTGGACATAAGTTTTTATCTCCTTTGGTTAAGTACCAAGGAGCACAATTTATGGATTATGGAATGAGTGTATATTTTAGTATTTTAAGAAATTGCCAAATTGTCTTCCAGAGTGACTGTACCATTTTGCATTCATAGTAGTAATGCATGAGAGTTCCTGTTGCTCTCATCCTCACTGGCATTTGATGATGTCAGTTTTCTGGATGTTGGCCTTTCTAATAGGTCTGTATTGGTATCTCCTTGTCTTAATTTGCATTTCCCTTGATATGATGCATCTTTCCATATGTTTATTTGTCAGCTGTATATTTTCTTTTGTGAGTTGTCTATTAAGATCTTTGGTCCATTTTCAAATTAGGCTATTTTTTGAGTTTTAAGAGTTTTGGGTATATTTTAGATAACAATCCTTTACTTAATGCCTTTTTTTCCCTAGAGGTTTTTAAATTATTTGTTTATTTATTTATTTATTTATTTATTTATTTATTATCAGGGATTGAACCCAGGAGTACTTAACCACTGAGCCACATCCACAGCTTGTCTTATTTTTTATTTTGAGACAGGGTCTTGCTAAGTTGCTGAAGCCAGCTTTGCATTTGGAATCCTCCTGCCATAACCTCTTGAGTTGCTGGTATTGTAGGTGCGCACTGCTGCAGCTGGCTTACTGAATGTCTTTTGCAAATACTTTCTTCTAATTCATGGCTTGTCCTCTCATTCTCTTGACATTCTTTGCTGGAACATGTCTTTGGTGTATCTACAAAGTCATCACCATACCTGAAGTCCCCTAGGTTTTCTTCTGTTGTCTTCTAGGAATTTTATAGTATTGCATTCTATATGCATGAGTTTTCTTGTGTGTCTTCCTTTTTTAACTCCCACCTTTAAGGGTACCATTGTTCTCAAATACTAGTGCCCAGTTCTGTTTTACTGCTGAAGAAAACTTCCAATTCTTTCAAGCCTAATTCCTTTCTTTTGGGACAGGCTTGTCCTTATTTTCCTTTATTTCTTGATGTGAATCTTCATTCCTCTCTCTCTGCCATATTAGTTAAGAGTGAGTACTGGTAAATCGTAACTATGTGTATCTACTTTCTAATCTGGGTAGGATCCACTAGTCAATATCGAACTGAAGTCTTTGATATGTGAAGGAAATAGGATTCAGAAACTCTGCTTTTTTAGAGGTAAAAGCAGAAGAACTTTTTGACCCTTTTTATAAAATTTTCTTTTAACTGCCCTCAAAGATGAGTGAGATTCAGGACAGTATCAGCCTACAGTAGATTAAATGACAAATAAAAAAGTAAAGGGAAAGTTGCTTTTGAAACGTTTTAAATCATGTCCATTTATTATTTTATACTGGGGATTGAATCTGGGAGTGCTTTACCACTGAGTTACATCTCCTGCTTTTTTTATTTTTTATTTTGAGACAGGGTCTTACTAAGTTGCCCAGGCTAGCCTTGAACTTGCAGTTCTCCTGCCTGCTGGGATTACAGTCGTGCACCACTGTGTCCAACATGTTCATTTATTTTTAAGGAGTATTTGAATCAACAAAATTTTAACATAAGAATTTGGGTGATTTTCCACCACAGAGTACCACTTATATTGCTACATTTTATAGCTCCAAATTTAAAAAGAAATAAATGTTTTTTTAAAAAAGATAAACTCCCCTTTCTTTTTCTAAAAACCATGTCCTTAATACCATCATTTCTTATGTCTTCCTTATTTCATAATTTAGCCCTTGGTTGTCTTTGTGATGAGGCCAGCACTCAAGAATCTGCTCTCTACCAAGCTTTTTTTAAAAAAATTTTTTAGCTGTAGATGGACACAATACCTTTATTTTATTTACTTATTTTTACATGGTACTGAGAATCAAACCCAGTGCCTCACACATGCTAGGCAAGTGCTTTATCACTGAGCCACAAATCCCAGCTCTCTACCAACTCTTGAGTAGATGTCTACATGTGATGTTTCAAGAGAGGAAAGTCGGGAGCCTGACACTCCTGCCGTTGCTGCCCAAACTCCAACTCCTTTTGGTGGCAGAATCAAAATTTGCCTTTGCTATGAGAGGATGCATACAATAATAGGATAATAAATTGAAGGACATGGTATGTGAGTTGGGCTTTTGGGTCATCCACAGCTGTGTAATCATGTGAAAGTACTCTTCATAGCCTAGCTTTCTTCATTTATAAAATGGGAATGATATTTACCTCAGGGGTTGTTGTGAGGATTAAGTGAGGTGTTAGAGATGAGTACTTAAAGCAGGCCTGGCATTAGTGATCAGTAAATGCTGGTTTCTTGATTTCATTATTGTTGACATTTTGGACCAAATTTTTTGTTGTTGTTGTAGACTTCCTATAACAATAATAGTACAGTCCTGGGCCTTGTAAATGCTTAGCGTCTTTCTGATCTCTGCCTTGCTGCCAAGTTGATAGAACTAAAAAATCTCCTCCAGACATTACCAAATATTGCCCCCAGGGCAAAATTGCCCCTAAATGGGAAGCATTATATAGTGCTTACTAGCTATGACATTACCCTTGCAAATTCACTGTTCCTCCTAAGATCAGGCTGGCTTCTGAAAGTTCTTTTTCGACCTATTTATTTCTGTCTTGTTGGACTTGGCTGAATTGGTTCATGAGGTGGATAGTAAGATTAGTTCTTCCCTTATGGGTTAACATCTGATGAACTTAGTCTCTTTGGGGCCATACAACCTACCCCTCAGTAATCCAGCTGCCCCTGAGAACTACTATATTTAATTATCTTGTGTCTTGTCAGTAGAGTAGGGGTGGATCTTTTTTCTGTTGTGCTTTTTGAAAAGCCCTACTATATACCTGTGAACCTCTCAGAAATTTTCAATTTTAATTCCCACACAATGTATTTTTTTGTTCTATTCTTTCTCATTTGTGGTTTTTTTTTTAAATGTCAATCCCCTTCTCATTCTATTCTGTTTGGCTGCCTGGCCAGAGGATGATTTCATAGAAGTTTAATTGCTTTAATTTCATGGAATAATTATGCATTAAGTTCACAGTAATATTAGGGCTAGTTTTTCATAATTTTACTTTTAACCACTTAAAAGTTAATGAAAAGTGTGCAAGGTATATCTGTAGCTTATAGTCCCGGTTACTTGGGAGATGGAGGCAGGAGGTTAGCTTAAGTGCAGTTCAAGACCAGCCTGGACAATATAGTGAGACCTGTCTCAAAACACACAAAAGAAGAAAGTTTTTGAATTGTCTTCATTCATCCCCAGAGGACTTTAGTGCATATACATGTGGAGGCAGTGTGGTATAATGAGCCCTGAAGTCAGACCACCAGGTTCAAATCCTAACTCTGCTACCATGGAGGTCTGTGCCATTTATCTCTGCAACTCACGTGCCAGCCAAACCTGCTCACACCTGGTCTTGCTTTTACTGTACTAAGTAGAATGCTGCTGTGCATATCCAGTTTTATGATTTGGAGAATAAAATAATGCTGTGTTCACGATGAATGTTCTTTTTACCCAGTTTCTTGGTTTTCCATAGGCTGCTATCTAATCTTTACCAGGGCCTAGTAGCAAGTTAGGAACCAAAAAGACAGTAGTTGTTGGTAAACCCTAAGGGATCTGCAGCCCTTATTCTCCTGATGCTTGTTATGGGCCCCTTAACAAATCCCCATCTATTAGGTCATTCTTATCCTGTTGGGTGTGCTAAGGCAGAGACTCAAGTGTTAGAGCAGTTTTCTTTGTTACAGAACCCTCTCTGAATAGGCTTCAATAAAAACTAGCAACTTCATGGATTTTCCAGTAGATGGATCAGAACAGCATGTCCAAATAGGAACCATCCAGTTGTTTTTCCTGTTTCTCAGCTAAGTAATGTAAGGTATAGCTGTTTCTCTTACTTGAGATAGGACATCCTGCCTCAGACCAATGGAACCCTAAAAAACCACTGATTTGGAGATTCCTGAACTTCATGGCATTTTTCTCCCATCCCTTTGCTTGTTTATGTATTTATACAGGTGTCCAGGGTACTTGCTACTTTTTGTTCTTTAGGTCCAATTAAGACAATGCCATAATGTAGTAGATCAGTGTGGTGATCTGTGGACCATCAAATGATTACAGCCCTCCAGACTGTTTTATTGACAATTCAGACATGGCCCTCAGGTTAGACAACAAAAGGGGTTAGATATTCATGACAAACTGTAATGCACTGTCCTTACTGATACTGTGAAAAAAGAAAGCATTTGCCAGGTCAAGAGTCATTTATCAGATATCAGGGGTTGTGCTGATTTTCTTCAGCACAAAATATTACGTCTAGAATTGCACTTGTAATTGGCACCTGATGAAATTTATGATAATCCACAGTCATGTTCTAAGATGTTTCTGATAAATAGGCGAGTAAAATGGGAATATGATGGGAGTTAACACCCTTCCAGGTTTTGAGAGTGGTACTGATTTCTGAGCTCACAGGGATGTGGTATAATTTTTTGTTACTTTAACAAAAAATGGGGCAGGGAAAATAGTTCTAAGGGCTTTAAGCTAGTTACTAAATTGACAGTAGTTGTTGTTAAACTCTTAGGGGGTCTGAAGCTCTTATTCTTCTCTTGATGTTTGTTGGAGGCTTGTCAGAGGCTACATGGCCCTTTCTCCTATAATAAAATTTATGACATAGGGCAGGGAGCCAATGTGGGGATTTTGGCCAGTTACTATTATATCAGTTTCCACTAAATTACAGGACTAGGAAAATAAACATAAGGCAGGCTTATGGTTCCTTTGGACCCATTGTGAGTTACCAGGGCCAGCTTCATCTCTTACCTTGTCTCTGGGCGTCCCACTCTGACTGGTAGACCACATTTTCGCATTAGTATCAGTTCAGAGTTAGTATCCCATCCTGTAACCTATGGAAGAATAATAGATTTCTCTTGCTTCAGTGGACAGTTGTCAACCTTTGGAATTGCTGTAGACCACTCTTTGAAAAGGCCTGGAGAAAGATCAAGAGTACATGATTATGGTCTTGTAAAAGGGTCACAATCTTATGTTTAATCCTCTTTGGTATAACATTGTTTGAATATACTCCCATATGTGCTCCTTAGACTCCTGTTGGTAAAAATTGTTGAGATTTTGCACATTTTTTA
The DNA here is from genome assembly GCA_004024805.1 of Geosciurus inauris. Taxonomy (NCBI): domain Eukaryota; kingdom Metazoa; phylum Chordata; class Mammalia; order Rodentia; family Sciuridae; genus Geosciurus; species Geosciurus inauris. Next base: position 20,952 of record PVHX01016227.1, read on the forward strand.
ATATAAAGGCAGTCTTCTTTCAGAGTAGAACTTGAACTTCTTTCTGGGCTATTCTGGGTTATGAGCAATAAAGGGTGGTGGGAGTGAAGGTGGTGAGAATTGGAGTCCTCTTGTGAAATAACCTCAAAGGGTTTTATGGGTACATTGGTAGTCTTGGTATCCTCAGGGATGCAGGTAACTGCTTTCATCAGGAAACTTGAGCCAAATTGGAGTTCAGATTTTTTTTAGTGTCATCTCTGTCTTCCTAGCTGCCTGAATCTGTGTTTCTGAATCATTCTGCTTTCCAGCCAATATCCCTTGTGTTACCATATGAGACTTTGCAGTGTTGTAAGTTTAATTAGCTTTGTGATCCTTCTGGTCTTGATCTTTAGTCCTATAGACTTGGCAGTTATAAGAAATAATAGATTCTCTAAAACAGCCATAGATTTTCTACCTATCTATTAGGGAATTCTATGGCTTTCAGCTTGTCATTTGTGCTTTCAGCTTGACATTCTTGAGAATGTCAAGAACAGCCAGAAGCAGCCCCAGCCCATGTTACAATCTCTGAAGTAAGAATTTTTATTAGCCACTCAGATTTCCAGTACCCTGCCCTCCGCCTACACTCCATCCTGTAACGCCATGCAGAGAAGGTAATTGGAATGATCATGATGTCGCTGTGTGCCGTCCCCTCCCTCCTTAGGAGGATTATTAGGACACTTATCAAATATATATCTTACTTTTGAGGTTCTGTTTCTTAGGGTTATTGTTGGTACCAGTTAACTGCATTAGTCACAAGACTAATACTCAAAAGTAATGAAGGGAGTCTTACACAGGGTGTTTATTAAGGTGTTGTGGCTGGGGTTAAGGCAACCAAAACATGATGAAGCACCCTCTTTGCCAGCAAGGTCAGGAGCCCATCATTACTCTTAGGCTTTCAACTGTAGCTGGCGTAAAAGAGGCTGCCTGGTTGAAATTGGCTTTAGGTGGAAAAATCCTTTTGCTGTCTGATAGGGATCAAAGGGATAATAACCTTAGCATCTCACTGTTCCTGCCTCTGTTCTGCTAGTGCCTTACATTGACTGAATCTAACCAGAGGACAAGGGAAGAAGATGGATGGCCTGTGTGTGTAGTGCATACAGGTCAGCTTTCTGGGATGTGACAGGGTGGAAAAAGAATGGTGATTGGATATGGACGGGCAAATGAAGAATATCTAGATATAGCACAAAGTGGAAGCTCTGGCCAGGTTTGAGTGTGTACCTTGAATGTAGGCTTCTGCATTAAACTGCCTGCTCTTCCTATAATCTTAGATGACCCCTGGGCACTTTGTATGAAACAGTTTTTCCAGCTCTTTCCCCTCCTTCATTCCTGATGCCACTCAGTGTGGTATCTTATTGTCCCTTCCAAAGGGAAGGCCTGAGTCCTGATGTTTTCCTGTAATTCTGTGGGTTACAGAACAGAAGGCACAGATGTTTAAATTCATGTAGAATTAAGTACCAGTAGGACCTACCACCCTGAATCTCACATTCTCAAGGGAGAGGTGTGAATAGTGTAGTTTATAACCTTTCCCCTCAGATCCCTTTGCTGCTGGGAAAGAGTGGGCTATGGTGGGTCATGGGGCTCTCAAATAAAGGTAATCCAGGGAAATTATCCAGACGTCCAGACCCTTTAAAAGGTATTATTTGGTGTCAGTGGAAAGTATGGTCTGCTGTGTGTAGCAAAGATGATGTTAATGTGTTATCTCAAGTTCTTTGTTCATGGGTGGAATTATATTAGCATATTGCATTTATTTTGTGTGAAGATCTATTACAATGTCTCTGATCACCAGTCTTGTACATAAAAATCGTCCACAGGGTTGGTTCCCTCCCCCAAGTACTGGGGATTGCACTCAGGAGTGTTCTGTCACTGAGCCACATCCTCACTGATTTTATTTTTTTTATTTTGAGACACTAAGTTGCCAAGACTGGTCTTGAGCTTCCAATCCTCCTGCCTCAACCTTCCAAACTGCTGGGATTACAGGTGTGCACCACCTGGCTTCACCCAGTTTTAAAAGCATAGCATAGTGGTTAAGAGTTGGGATTCTGGTGCCAGACAGGCAGAGTCAAAATTCTGGATGTGCAAATTATTTACCCTCTCTGTCTCTCTGTTTTCTTACTAGTAAAATGAGAATAAATAATTACCTACCAAACAGGATTATAATCTGAATTGTTCAGCAGTCACATCACTGGTTTGACTTGATACAAAAAGTCTGATAGCCACACTTTGAGCATAGGGTGGCTCATAATCTTCCACTTCTCATCTCTGCTACATGTGGAGGTGTCTTTTCAAGGGTGGGCTAAGGATCCTGGGGACTTCCATTAAGGCTAATCTACTTTAAAAGAGCTGTGGGCTCCACCTGCTTCATTATTATCCAGTACCATAGTGGACTACTGTGACAGGAGGGCAAGGCTCTGATCATACAACCAGAACTTCTTTAGTGAGAATTACCCTGTAGTCCACATGAACTACAGTGTTCATGTGGCTCCTGGAATTTCCAAGTGGTAAGGAAGGTAGATAGGATGCAAGTGCTTGATTGTAGTTTAGTGATAGTAGCACAACAAGAAGTAAATCTTTCACCTGGGTTGAGATTTATGAGCAAAAGTAAATTCCTGCTAGAATAAACATCAAAATGGGTCCTATTTACAAGGAATGACAAATCTTAATAGTATTTTAAAATTATCTTGCTAATCAATTCTTTTTTTTCCCCTGTTGGTTAAGGTTGCATGATGGAATTTGAACATTACTTCAAGAGGTTTCATATTTTGGATTAGTTAATTGTGCTAATCCTCTGTTGATTATTTCTTCGGACTCAGTTTTTGTTTTGTTTTTTTTTTTTTGGTGTCCTTTTGAGTCATTAAATGCAAAGAAATTATATCATGGACTACAAGGAAAACTGCCCAAGTGTAAGCATTCCCAGCTCTGATGAACACAGAGAGAAAAAGAAGAGGTTTACTGTAAGTATGTAACATAAAGCATATGGGGAAAATTTTATTATAGAAAATATTTCCATTTCTTCTGTTGTTTTTCCCTAAGCTAGACTGCCTTCCTTTCTCCTATTTCTGAATATATAAATTTTATTTATTTTGAACGATGTGTCCTTTACAGAGCCTGCCCTGCTACTATAACAAAAATAAAATTTCCCTTTTTAGTGCAGAGTTTTGCCTGTTTACCCATTTCCTTGGAGAATGTTAAAAAACTATTTCAAACCCTCTTTATCAGAAAATGTATGTGTGTAGCCTGGTGTGGTGGTGTGAGCCTATAATCCCAGGAGCTCAGGAGGCTGAGGCAGGAGGATCGCAAGTTCAAAGCCAGCCTCAGCAGTTTAGTAAGGCCCTAAGCACTTAGTGAGACCCTGTCTCTAAATAAAATATAAAAAAGGGCTGGGGATGTGGCTCAGTGGTTAAGTGCCCCTGAGTTCAATCCCCAATACAGAAGAAAAAAAGAAAAGAAAATATATGTGTGCATACATGCTGGTCTACACACTGATAATTTTATGTGTGCTATCAGGTGTTGATGACCATGTTAAGAGTTGCTGTCATAAAGCTGGGTATGGTGGCGCATGCCTGTAATCCCAGCACTTTGGGAGGCTGAGACAGGAGAATCATGAGTTCAAAGCCAGCCTCATCAACAGCGAGGTACTAAGCAACTCAGTGAGACCCTGTCTCTACATAAAACACAAAATAGGGCTGGGGATGTGGCTCGGTGGTTGAGTACCCCTGAGTTAAATCCCTGGTACCAAAATAAATAAATATATATATTTTTTCCACTATTTTATCTGTTTCATGTTAAAGGCAAAGCCCATTTCTGATTGTATTTTTTAATACCATAGTATCTATAGGGCTTTATAAAGAATAAGCACAATAAATGTTTCCTGAATCAGTGTTATTAGTGACGTGATTAGACAATGAAACATGCAATATTGTATTTATTTCCAGTAGTCCAGTTAGTAAGTATACACAGAGATCTCCTGCCCTTCTGAAAAAAAAAGTCATTTATTTTGTCTGTAAGTGATCTGGTCTTATAAATCTCCCCCTGCTGAGTGATGTTAAGAAATTCATTTAATAACTTAGTTCTGTTTAACACTTCTTTTGATCTATGTAAAAATGCCCAGGTTGTGTTAATTCTGCTCTTTTCATATTTTAACACACCTCTCCAGGTTGCCATCTTGACTTTTAGGCAGGAGGTTATCTGCTTTCACAGTGTTGATTGAGTAGGTGACTGATCTCATGGTAGCCTAAAGAAGGCTGTTGTATTCTGGTTATTCCTAAACATCTTTGCTGTTCTAGCTGTAGAGTGGTTGGTCTAGCACATACCCAGATGTAGCTGACATGACCTAGCCCTGAGCATTTTATCAGCTTGGTTGCTGGTATCTGCAGTTGATGGACTAACTTGGGATCTCTTTGTTGGCTTGGCCAGAATCCTAAAGGGGCCCTTTGCTGACTTGGTACTTTGGCTCTTTCTTTCAGTAGCCCAAAAGCCCTCTGAGGCTATGACACATCCTGTCCTGCTCTTGGCTCAGTAGTCCCTCCCAGCCTCTAATGAGGGGGTCACCTGACTCCTGCTGTTTGAGCCCCATGACAAGCGACTTTCAGGTCAGAGTCCATGTCACATGGGAGATGAAGAAAGCTGGAGAGTTAAACTAAACTCTGAACACTACACTCTGCCTTCTCAACTCTGGGGGCTCCCAAATGGTGGCTTTCTCCCAAGAAAGGGAGAAGAGAAACGCCTCTTGGCTCTCTGTTCTTTCTTCCTCAACAAATATACCTCCCATGTCCTGCACTGAAGCCAGAGCGGAGAGATTGGTGTGTATATATCTGGCTATTTCTCTCTTTTGTGTGTGCTGTCAGCTTCTGTGTTGCAGAGATGTCTTAAACAGTGTGCATTTGTTACACATTGATATAAACACATTTTTCGCAATATCACATTGAAGGTAAACAAGTGTTAATAAGCCTTGGATAAAATAAGGGAGTGTGTGCAAGTTTTCTTCATTCCCTCTCCTTGTTTTTACTTTTGGACCATTCTCTGCTTCAGGGACTTTACCTTCTGCCAAGTTTAACAGAAATTCATAACATTGAAAATTTGCGCTGTTGGTTATGTCAGATGTTCTTTGATTTTTCAGGGTATAGATATTTCCATGTTTTCTGAGAAAGGTCAAGGAAGATTTGAGCAACTTTCTTACCTAGTTGTGCCCTCATGTGCCCTGAGTTCTCAGAAGCCTTGTCCAAATCACCATGATCATTTACTTGTTCAGATTCCCAAATGTTGCCTCATTAGAGAGACTTTTTTTGACCTCTTAAAATCTAAAATAGCACCTTCAGCTCCGCAACACCCTTTCACTGTTCTGATTACATAACGTTTTAATTGCTGTAATCATCACATGACATTTGGCATCTATTTACATGTGCTTTGCCTGCTGGAAGGCAGGGTCCTTTTTGAAGCATGAACTTCCCTCACCATTGTTTCACCAGCCCCCAGAACAGAAATAGTAGATGTTCAATAAGTATTGGTTGAATTGCCATTGAATGAAAGTAGTACTAAGTTCACGTGTTAGTTACTGGGTCATAATATTGCTGCTCTCAGTCCTTAAGAAACTTCTAGTGAGCACAGATAGACCCCTCCTCATCCAACACAGACTTTGTTTAGCTTCAGCAAGTCCAGATGCCTGTAGAACAAAAATAGACATTGTGTTAGAGTATTCAATATTTTTATACTCTTCTCATACATCTTTTATGTAACTCCCATAGATTCATGCATTGCATTCTAGCATGTATTGACTTAAACCAAGTCTACATTATATTTTCATTTATCGACTTGACAGATTGTCAGTGAATTCTTTATTACGCCAGGTCCTCTTCAAGGCAGTAGAGATTCAGTGGGTTACACAGCTCTAGCTCTCAAGAACTTACATTCTGGTGGGGCAAGACAGACATCAAGTAAATACTCAAATAAAAATAATTTCATATTACAATAAGTATTGTATTGTTTTCTGTGAATCCTGCTTTTTTGCCAATAGAAGTATTTTTTAAAATTTTAAATAGTAGCCAGGCACGGTGGCACACACCTGTAAGCCCTACACTTTGGGAGGCTGAGACAGGAGAATCACGAGTTCAAAGGCAGCCTCAGCAACAACGAGGCACTAAGCAACTCAATGAGTCCCTGTCTCTACATAAAACACAAAATAGGGCTGAGGATGTGACTCAGTGGTCAAGTACCCCTGAGTTCAATCTCCAGTACAAAAAAAAATTTTTTTTAAATAGTTTTTGCCTGTTGTTTTATTAGAACTTAATAAGCATTTGTTTATAACCATACTGTTAATAATAAGGCCTTATTTTCTGTAAATATATTTGCTGCAGATCCACTCCACCCGGCTTCTGTTCTTGGCTGTACTTGCGAGCCAGGGAAGGCCACCTGACATTTCTAGGGACTACTGTCCTCACCAGGAAATCAGCATAAAGAATTTAAGAAGCTTGCTGGGCATGGTGGTGCACTCCTGTAATCCCAGTCACACAGGAGGCTAAGGCAGGAAGACCACAGGTTCAAGGCCAGCCTCAGCAACTTAGTGAGACCCTGTCTCAAAATAAAAAATGAAAAAGGCTAGTGATGTGACTCAGTGGTTAAGCACCCCTACGTTTAGTTCCCAGTACCCAAAACAAAAAAAAAAAAATTTAAGAAGCTCACAATCATATAAATTTAAGGTTTTTGTCTTTCCACGGCAATGCTGCTTCCTGACCTGTCTGATCCTACATGCTATATCATATGATCTGATCTTAGCTTCACTGGCATCTTGACTAGGTCTTCTGCCCTTTACTACTACTACTTTTTTTAAAAAATATTTTTCTTCAGTTGTAGATGGACACAATGATTTTACTTAATTTATTTGTTTCTCTATGGTGCTGAGGATCAAACCCAGTGCCTCACACATGCTAGATGAGCACTCTAACACTGAGCCACAACTCTAGTCCTAAAATCTTTGTTCTTTTTTTTTTTTTTTTTTGATGGTGCTGGGGATTGAACCCAGGGCCTTGTGCATGCAAGGCAAACACTCTACCAACTGAGCTATATCCTTAACCCCTATTTGGGGAGTGTTACCCGACAACTAATTCTAACATGTTACACCCAATAACTCCCTCTTAAGACAACTCAGTGCCTTTTTGGTTAAGACCAGAAGAACCAGATTACCTGTAACGTGTGGTACCCAAGTGCTTTTTTTTTTTTTTTTTTTTTAAGTTGGACACATCTTTATTTTTATGTGGTGCTGAGAGTCGAACTCAGTGCCTCACATGTGTGAGGCAAGCGCTCTGCCACTGAGCCACAACCCTAGCCCGCCCAAGTGCTTTTTTATTCTATCTGTATATATATCTCTTGTCCAGGTGACTGATACCAATGACTTTACTTCACTTTCCAGTTGAGGCTTTATCCCCTTACAGAGGCTTTATATTTTGGAGTCCTTCAATGACACTGTGGCCCTGTTAATGTGTCTATATATTAAATAATGTTACAGAATTTCTACAGTATAATCTCATAAATTACCAGATTGGTGCTTGCTTCACAGTATTATCTAATGTGAACTTATGGATACAGGTTACCCATCTTTCGTGGGAAAGGAGAGTTTGTATTCATTTGTGTGCTTGTCTTCTGAGATAAACCTGGTTTCTCTTTTAAGTTGTCTAACAAACTATGTGAAGTATCATAACCCCAAAAGCAACTTACATCCCTGCTCTTGTCATCACTGTAAAATAACAAGATTGGCGAATCAAGTCCTACGTCAGCCAACCTTTCATCGTATACCTGGATTCTTGTTATTTTTTCTTTAGAAATGATACAAAACCTTGGGGTCCCGGATTTTTTTCTTACAATTCATCACAGTGTGTTGAATTATATTCTGGAAGTATCTATGAGATGAATTATGAGAGTTCATTCTGTAACTATTGATGATTTGATACTGGTTCTGGTACATGGAAAGTAGAAGATTTAGATTTTTATCTTCAGTTTTATATCGTTACAGTAAGACTATGAACTTAGGCAAGTTATTTAACTTTTTGGCTATCATTTTCTCATCTGTAGCAGGGGTTAAAATATTCTGATTACTTCATAGGGTTGTTGATTATGATTATGAGATCATGTATTATGAAAATAGTAAGCCCATGTAAAATGGTATTAGAAAATCTGAGAACAAACTTAATTTGAAAAGTATTGTGTAAAAGGTAACTTGTACCTCACAGGCACAAGGTCCTGGGTTCAGCACCACCAAAAAAAAAAAAAAAAGGAGGACCTGCAAAAAAGAATCTTAATAGCTTAGTGTTTATTCTGTGTTGGGCATTACTTTTGAAAGTACTTGATAATTTCTAGCATTACTTTTAAAAATTCTATAATATTCAGTATATATGATGTTGTACTATTAGGGGGAAAAACCTGAAGCAAAAATGGCAAAAATGTTAGAATTCAGTAGATCTAAATAATAAATATTTGTATGTTATTTTCTAAAAATTACGGCAACATTTCATAGCATTAAAAATAAAAATAATCACCTTTAAAAAAATTTTTTTTAGTTGTTGATTGACACAAATATCTTTATTTCATTTAATTATTTTTATGTGGTGCTGAGGATTGAACCCAGTGCCTCACGCATGTGAGGCAAGTGCTCTACCACTGAGCTACAATCCCAGCCCCCCAAAAAATAATCACCATTGATAAGATAAACATTTCAGTTGGTATGTTTATGTACTTGAGAATGATACAGAAACATTGATCTTAATACCAGTTGCACAAGTATGAAAACATTTTTACATATTTAGTTAATGGGGGGTTTTGCAGTTAAAATTTGTTAAATTAATTTTTTTTAATATATGCAGGTTTATAAAGTTCTGGTGTCTGTGGGGAGGAGTGAATGGTTTGTCTTCAGGAGATATGCAGAGTTTGACAAACTGTACAACACTGTAAGTAATAGTCTACAAGATTTCTACTTAAAACACCTGGGAAAACCCCAAAAGAAGATTTATTTGAATGAATAAATTAATACTTACATGTATCAGACAAGCAGAAAAGGATAAGAGATTCTTAAAACGCATCCTAACTTTGGAATTCTTATAAATAAGAGTATAAAGAGGACTGTTGAGTGATTCCAAATAAACTGTTGAAAATGAAAAGAACTAGATGAACAGCTTGTATATATTTTATTGTCATAGACTATTATAAATAATCTTTCATACCAAGTAATAGTTGTTATGTATCATGGTATTTCTGATGATGAAATACCATGGTATTTCTTATAACTGCTCAGCTATAAGCTTTAGATCTGAAAGTCTGTCATGAGCCCACCCTTCTTCCATATGTCATTTTTAGTTAGGGATAAGGGTTGTTGTGGTTCTTTTTTTTGGTACCAGGGATTGAACTCAAGGGTACTCGACCACTGAGCCACATCCCCAAGACTATTTTGTGTTTTATGTATAGACAGTCTCACTGAGTTGCTTAGCGCCTTGCCGTTGCTGAGCTTTGAACTCATGCTTCTCCTGTCTCAGCCTCCCAAAGTGCTGGGATTACAAGCATGCACCACCACACCCGGCTGTAGTGGTGTTTTGTTGTTGTTGTTTGGTTGATTGGTTTTTTGGTATTGTGGATTGAGCCCAGAAGTGCTTTCCCACAGAGCCACATCACCATATCCCCAGCTATTTTTTACTTATTAATTTGAAACAGGGTCTCACTAAGTTGCTGAGGCTGGCAAATTTGTAGTCCTCCTGCCTCAGCCTCCCAAGTTGCTGGAATTACAGTTGTGCACACCACGCCCAGCCAGAATTTTCTGTTTGTTTGTTATTGCTGTACTAGGGATTGAACCCAGAGGAACTCTATTATTGAGCCACATTCCCAGCATCCCCACCCCCAGTCCTTTTTATTATTTTGAGTTAAGTCTCACTAAGTTGACCAGGCTGGCCTCAAATTTACAATCCTCCTGCATCAGCTTCCCAAGTACCTAGGATTATAGACATACATCACTGCACCCAGCCATTTTAGATTCCAGACTTTAAGTAGATAAAACAACTGAAATGAGTATTAATTTTCTTTTAGATACCTGGTAGGTGAGATCTTTTTTAAAAGTGGTTTTTTTTTTCATTTGTTCTTTTTAGATATACATGACAGTAGAGTATATTTTGATATGCGTGAGATCTAAGAGACCACTGACTACCTAAATAACTAAAACCTGTTTTTACATATTCATAATTCAGATAGTAAAGAATATTCATAATAATAATGTTTGAAGTTGTACATACTTTCTAAAGTAGACAACAAAACAGCAAGATCATTATAACTCATCAGGCCAGATCCCAAGTACTGATGTTGATGGGGGTTGTTGCCTTGAAAGATTTATGTGGAGGACAAAGAATGCCTTAGTTCAACTCCAGATTAGGGCAGCTCTGGGTTCCAGACTTTGTTTCAGTTAAGTAAAAAGTAATTGTGGCAAGGTATGGTGGTGCCCAGAGACTCTGGAGGCTAAGGCAGGAAGAAAGCAAGTTTGAGGCCAGCCTCTGCAACTTAGCAAATCCTAAGCAACTTAGTGAAAACCTGTCTCAAAAAAAAAAATTTTTTTTAAAAAGCTGGAGGTGTAGCTCAGTGGTAAAGCACCTGTGGGTTTAGTCCCCGATACCAAAAATAAAACAAAAGACACAACTATACCTCAAATTCCAAGTTTCAGTTCTTTGTGTTCTCATAATAATGAGATTTCCCAGTGTCATTGTTTAATAAGTGGGAAATTACTAGGTGTCCTCTGGGAAAATTGTATTATATACATAGGATGGTAATTTTTTAAATTTATTAACCCTGCTTTCTGAGATATATAAATCTTTAAGTTACTATTTGTAAGATTTTTTAGACTTTTTTTTTTTTTTTTTTGCTGAGCCAGGGCCTTGCACATGCTTGGCAAGTACTCTACCACTGAGCTACATGCCCAGCATAAGAATTTTTTTTTTGTAGGGGGAGTACCAGGAATTGAACTCAGAGGTACTCAACCACTGATTCACATCTCCAGCCTTATTTTGTATTTTATTTAGAGACAGGATCTCACTGAGTTCCTTAGTACCTCGCTGAGTTGCTGAGGCTGGCTTTGAAATCGTGATCCTCCTGCCTCAGCCTTCCAAGCTGCTGGGATTACAGGCATGTGCCACCGCACCCAACCAAAAAAAATTTTTTTTAATGAAGAATGTTAAGCATATCTCCATTGAGACAAATTATTTCCTAAATGGGTCAGAACAGTTTCTGTCTACAGAACTTAAATCCATTATTCATTAAGTCATGTAAGACTTCTGATTTTATCTTATTTAGCATTTCATTATATCTGTATTTGTTCCAAATAACATCCTAATTGAAATTGAACTTAAAAAATATTAAAGTTTTCAAATGATACTTGTTCCTATGCAAAATTAATACATATTCCATAAAATCTGGATAACAGAGGAAAGTAAAACGATATTAAACTTTAAAGTCAGCCATCAGGCTGGGGATGTAGCTCAATAGGAGAGTACTTAGGTAGCATGCATAAGGCCCTGAGTTCAATCCCTGGCACTGCAAAAATCCATTAATACATTTTACTGCATTTTCTTCTGTATTATTTTCTTTAATACATGTGCAACTGAAATACCTATATAGATTTGAATATTGCTTAATCAAAGAATGATGAGATTCTTTTTCTTTTTTCTTTTTTTGGTACCAGGGATTGAACTCAGGGACACTCGACCACTGAGCCACATTCCCAGCCCTATTTTGTGTTTTATGAAGAGACAGGGTCTCACTGAGTTGCTTAGTGCCTCGCTGTTGCTGAGGCTGGCTTTGAACTCGTGATTCTCCTGTCCCAACCTCCCAAAGTGCTGGGATTACAGGCATGTGCCACCATGCCTAGCTGAATGTTGAGATTCTTTCAACAATAGAATTTGTATGTGGGAATATCCTTTGTAATTTTTTAGTGTTTTTTTAAGAAATGATTTACATTGAAGCCTGGGTGAGGGTTGAACTGTTAGATTAAAATACCTGTTAAAATACCTACTAAAGCTCTTGTATACCTGTTATCTACATGGTTAGTGCTTTTTTTGAGGTCTGTATAAATTTTACTGTACCCATCAAAATTCCTAGGTTATATTTAGATAAAAATAATGTAACAGTAGTATCATACACACACAAAACACTTCAGATTTTTATCATCCATCTTGTTTCTCTTGTATTCTTTTTGTTTTTGTTTTTTCTTTGTTTCTTTTTTCTTTCTTTTTTTTGGTGGGGAGGTAACCAGAGATTGAACCCAGTGGTGCTTAGCCACCGAGACACATCCCCAGTCCTTTTTTATATTTTATATTTAAATACTTATATTTACTCAGGGTCTAGCTGAGTTGCTCAGGGCCTCACTAAGTTTCTGAGGCTGAGTTTGAACTTATAATCCCCCTGCCTCAGCCTCCTGAGTCACTGGGATTATAGGTTTGCGCCACCATGCCCAGGAGGTTTGTTTTTTTTTCTTGTTTCATCATTTTGTCTACCTCTTTTTTAACATAACTGCTTTTAATTCTGCCTTCTTGGGTGAGGGGCAAAGAAAAAACTGGGAAAATGATGTCAATTGTGTTCTTTGAAACTATAGAGAGCAGATTAAACCTGGCCTAGGCTAGGATTGTAGCTCAGTGGGTGTTTATAAAATTTTTCATAAAAAGTTTACAGATAGGGCCAACATGGTGGCGCATGTCTATAATCCCAGCACTTTGGGAGGCTGAGACAGGAGAATCGTGAATTGGAAGCCAGCCTCAGCAACAGTGAGGTGCTAAGCAACTCAGTGAGACCCTGTCTCTACATGAAACACAAAATAGGGCTGGGGATATGACTCAGTGGTCGAGTACCCCTGAGTTCAATTCCCAGTACCAAAAAGAAAAAAGTTTACAGATGGGTGCTTCATGAAGGAGAGAATAAAAGTAACCATGCTGTAAGACAGCCAAAACAAGCTTTCCTCCTTTATGCTTAAAGATCCTCAAATATTAATACGCCAACTAATTAATCACCAGCTGTTTAAGTCATGAAACCTCATGAAGACCCGTCACTGGTACAGATCTCCTTTGCCGGATTTTTACAAGAAAACTAAGGCACATGGATGTTGAGTAACTTTTCCAAGGTCACGCAGATACTAAATGTTTTATTGGGACAAAATAGGATGGTTAATCTGTGGTATTTTATTGGAATGATTCAGTATTATACATTGTATGATCATATATTTAAGTGTGTCTTATGGTGAATTTTCTTTAAAATCAGATTGTGTTTGGTTTTAGTGTATGTGTTACTGGAAGACCTAAAAAACTAGTTCATGTGATACTACTTTTTATAATTTTAGTTGAAGAAGCAATTTCCTGCTATGGCCCTGAAGATTCCTGCCAAGAGAATATTTGGTGATAATTTTGATCCAGGTAAGCATTAACTTTATAGACCAACTATTAAGTAAGTGATGGTTGAACTTTGAAGAAGTAGTTAACTTATTCATAGCACTGCATAGTAGTGCAGGAATTTTAAAAGTCAATTCCTCCCATGTTGTGTGAAAATAATGTCTCAGGAAGGTGTTTATTCTATACCAGTCACGATGTTAAGCACTTTTTATTTTTTCTTTAATTCATTCAAGTCTTGCAACAACCCTATGAAGGGAGGCATTATTGTTAATCATCACTACTTTATAGATAAACAAACTGAAGTATTCATAGGAATATTAATTTACCCAGGGTCATATACAGGTAGTAAATGGCAGATTTGGAAGTAAATTCAAGCAGTCTGACTTTAGATAAATTTATCAATTCTTAGATATATGATCTGCACATAGCAACCTGCAGTCTTCTGAATGGCATATCAAGAAGATCATCCTTTGGGAGCTTCTGAGACCACAGGGTCTCAGGAATTTGAAACTTCAAACCTGCTCTAGGATCCAAGTGATGCATCTAGGTCACAGATGGCTGCTTGCAGTGACAGAAGTCTATTTATCCACTATAAATTCCATAAGGAGATAGAACTCATCTCTGGAATTCTGAACGGATTGCCCTTCTTCCCCAACTAATTTGCTTATATCCTTTAAACTCACTAAATCTATGATACCTACATATCTGCTTTCTTGTTCACTTGAGAGAGGCGCTCTCAGATCACTTACCTTGACTGTATTTTCCCTGTCCAACCTACTTTTCACTATGCCCTTTGAAATTCTGTGCACAGTTAACAAACTCTTCTTTATTCCCCATCTTCTAAATAGTTTTGCACATTCTTGCTTTAATTAAAGCCTTGTTTCCCCCAGAAGGTTGCTGGATTATCCTTTCAACTGAAGGTTCTATATTCTTTTACTTTATGAACCTCAGGATTGATTGAAGAATGTTCTTACTGTCATAAATAGAATTTTTTCTCCTAGGAGGTTTATAGTATATGTCATTGTATTTACTAACCTGTCTTGTTTAGCTACAGATTTTTTTCTATTTTAATATATATTTTTATTCCAATTAGGTTTACATGACAGCAGAATGCATTTTGATTCATTGTACACAAATGGAGCACAACTTTTCACTTCTCTGGTTGTACACAATATAGAGTTACATCATATGTGCAGTAATACATGAACCTAAGGCATTGTCGTCCATCACATTCCACCATCTTTCCTGCGCCCATGTCCCATCCCCTCCCTTCCCTCCTTTTTGACCAAAATTTCTCCATCCTTCCCATGTCCCCTCCCACATTATGGATCAGCATCCACTTATCAGAGAGAACATCTGACCTTTGGTTTTTTGGAATTGGCTTACTTGGCTTAGCATGATGTTCTCCAACTCCATCCATTTGCCTGCAAATGTCATAATTCTGTTTTCTTTTAATGCTGAGTAATATGTCATTGTGTATATATACCACAGTCTCTTTATCTGTTCACCTATTGAAGGGCATCTAGGTTGGTTTCACAGTTTAGCTATTGTGAATTGTGGGGCTATAAACATTGAAGGGGCTGCATTACTGTAGTATGCCATTTTTAAGTCCTTTGGGTATAGACCAAGGAGTGGGATGGCTGGGTCAATGGTGATTCTATTCCAAGTTTTCTAAGGAATCTCCATACTGCTTTCCAGATTGGTTGCACCAATTTGCAGTCCCACCAGCAATGTATGAGTGTGCCTTTTCCTCCACATCCTCGCCAACACTTGTTTATATTCTTTTTTTCTTTAAATATTTTTTTAGATGTTGATGGACCTTTATTTTATTCATTTATATGTGGTGCTGAGAGTCAAACCCAGTGCCTCACACATGCTAGGCAAGCTCTCCACCACTGAGCCACAAACCCCTACCCTTGTTTGTATTCTTGTTAACTGCCATTCTGACTGGTGTGAGGTGAAATCTTAATTTTTATTTGCATTTCTATAATGGCTAGAGATGTTGAACATTTTTCATATATTTGTCGATTGTATATCTTCTTCTGAGAAGTTTCTGTTCAGCTCCTTGGCCCATTTATCGATTGGGTTGTTTGTTTTTTTGGTGTTAAGTTTTTTGAGTTCTTTATATATCCTTGAGATCAGTGCTTTATCTGATGTGCGTGTGGCAAAAATTTGTTCCCAGAATTCAGGCTCCCTGTTCACCTCATTGATTGTTTCTTTTGCTGCGAAGAAGCTTTTTAGTTTGAATTCATCCCATTTATTGATTCTTGATTTTATTTCTTGCACTTTAGGAGTCTTGTTAAGGAAGTTGGGGCCTAATCTGACATGATGAAGATTTGGGCCTGCTTTCTCTTCATTAGGCGCAGGGTCTCTGGTCTAATTCCCAGGTCCTTGATCCACTTTGAGTTGAGTTTTGTGCATGGTGAGAGATAGGGGTTTAGTTTCATTTTTCTGCATATGGATTTCCAGTTTTCCTAACACCATTTGTTGAAGAAACTATCTTTTCTCCAGTGTATGTTTTTGGCACCTTTGTCTAGTATGAGATAACTGCATTTATGTGAGTTTGTCTCTGTGTCTTCTATTCTATACCATTGATCTACATATCTATTTTAGTGCCAATATCATGCTGTTTTTGTTGTTACAGCTTTGTAATATTATTTAAAGTCTGGTCTTGTAATGCCTCCTGCTTCACTCTTCTTGTTAAGGATTGTTTTGGTTATTCTGGGTTTCTTATTTTTCCAAATAAATTTCATGATTGCTTTTCCTCTTTCTGTAAAGAATTATGTTGGGATTTTAATTGGAATTGCATTGAATCTGTATAGTGCTTTGGGTAGTATGGCCGTTTTGACGATATTGATTCTGCCTATCCAAGAGCTGGGAGATCTTTCCATCTTCTAAGGTCTTCTTCAGTTTCTTTCTTTAGTAGTTTTCATTGTAGAGGTCTTTCACCTCTTTTGTTAAATTGATTCCCAAGCATTTTATTTTTGTGGGGGCTACTGTGAATGGGGTATTTCTTCTAATTTCTCTTTGAGAGGATTCATCACTGATGTGTAGAAATGCATTTGATTTATGGGTATTGATTTTATATTCCTGCTACTTTGCTGAATTTATTTTTTAATTCTAGAAGTTTTCTGGTGGAAATTTTTGGATCCTCTAAGTAAAGAATTATGTCATCAGCAAATAATGATAGTTTAACTTCTTCTTTTCCTATTCATGTCTCTTTAATTTCTTCTTTTTTAAAAATATTTTTTTAGTTGTAGATGAACACAATACCTTCATTTATTTATTTTATGTGGTGCCGAGGATTGAACCCAGTGCCTCACACGTGTGAGGCAAGCGCTCTACCACTGAGCCACAAAGCCAGCCCTTAATTTCTTCTTGTTGAATAGAAGTGGTGAAAGAGGACATCCCTGTCTTATTCCCATTTTTAGGGGGAATTCTTCCAGTTTTTCCTCATTGAGGATGATGTTGGCTTTCAGTTTTGCATAGACAGCTTTTACAGTGTTAAGGTATGTTCCTACTATCCCTAGTTTTCCTAGTGTTTTGAACATGAAGAGGTGTTGTATTTTGTCAAGTACTTTCTTAGCATCTATAGAGATAATCATGATTCTTGACTTTAAGTCTGTTGATGTGATGAATTATGTTTTATTGATTTCTGTATGTTGAATCAACCTTGCAAACCTGGGATGAAACCCACTTGATAGTGGTGCACTATCCTTTTAGTATGTTTTTGCATACAGTTTGTGAGAATTTTATTGAGAATTTTTGCATCAATGTTCTTCAGGGATATTGGTCTCAAGTTTTCTTTCTTTGATGTGTCCTTGTCTGGTTTTGGAGTCAAGGTGATACTAGCCTCATAGAATGGGTATTGAAGGATTCCCTCCTTTTCTATTTCATGGAATAATTTGAGGAGTATTGCTATTAATTCTTCTTTGAAGGTCTTGTAGAACTTGGCTGAGAATCCATCTGGTCCTGGGCTTTTCTTAGTTGGTAAGCTTTTGATGGTATCTTCTATTTCCTTGCTTGAAATTGATCTCTTTAAGTTGTGTATGTTCTCCTCATTCAGTTTGGGTAGATCATATGCCCCTAGAAATTTGTCAGTGTCTTCAAGATTTTTTATTTTACTGGAGTATAGATTTTTCAAAATAGTGTCTAATTATCTTCTGTATTTCAGTAGTGTCTGTCGTGATATTTCCCTTTTCATCTCAAATTTCAGTAATTTGAGTTTTCTCTCTCCTTTTCATTAGGGTAGCCAAGGGCTTATCAATTTTATTTAGTTTTTCAAAGAACCAGCTTTTTTTTTTCTCAATTTTTTGAATTGTTTCCTTTGTTTCAATTTCATTGATTTCAGCCCTGTTTTTAATTATTTCCTGTCTTCTACTTCTTTGGGGGTTGATGTTTTCTTCTTTTTCTAGAGCTTTGAGATGTAATGTGAGGTTGTTTATTTGTTGACTTTTTCTTCTTTTAATGAATGAGCTCAATGCAATGAACTTTCCTCTTAACACAGCCTTCAGAGAGTCCCAGAGATTTTGATATGTGTATCAGAGTTCTTATTTACTTAAGAATTTTTTAATTTCCTCCTTGATGTCTTCTGTTATCCACGCATCATTGAATAGTGTATTATTTATTCTCCAGGTGACAGAGTAGCTTCTATTTTTTATTTTATCATTGATTTCTAATTTCATTCCATTATGGTCTGATAGAATGCAGGGTAGTATCTCTCTCTTTTGTTTTTTTGTATTTGCTAAGAGTTGCTTTGTGGCATAACATATGGTTTGTTTTAGAGAGGGATCCATGTGCTGCTGGGAAAAAAGTCTATTCACTTGCCAATGGATGAAATATTCTGTATATGTCTGTTAATTCTAAATTATTGATTATATTGTTGAGTTCTGTGGTTTCTTTGTTTAGTTTTTATTTGGAAGATCTGTCCAGTGGTGACAGAGGTGTGTTAAAATCCCCTAGTACTATTGTGTTGTGGTCTATTTGGTTCTCAAAATTGAGAAGGATTTGTTTGATATACAGGAATGCTCCATTGTTTGGGGCATAGATATTTATGATTATTATGTCTTCTTGATGTATGGTTCCCTTAAGCAGTATGAATGTCCTTCTTTATCCCTTCTAACTATCTTTGGTTTGAAGTCTACTTTATCTGATATGAGGATGGAGACCCCTGCTTGCTTGCGCGGTCCATTTGAGTGGCATGTTTTTTCCCATCCTTTCACCTTCAGTCTGTTGATGTCTTTTTCTGTGAGATGTGTCTCTTAAAGACAACATATTATTGGATCTTGTTTTTTAATCCAATCTGCCAGTCTATGTCTTTTGATGAGTTTAGGCCATTAACATTCAGGGTTATTATTTAAATATGGTTTGTATTCCCAGTCATTTTGGTTTATTTTTGGTTTTAACTTGATTTGGTTTCTCCTTTGATTGGCTTTTCCTTTAGTGTAGTCGCTCCCTTTGCCAATTGTCATTGTTTTTCATTTCCTCCTCATGAACTATTTTGCTGAGGATGTTCTGTAGTGCAGGCTTTCTCATTGTAAATTATTTTAACTTTTGTTTATCATAAAAAGTTTTTATTTCATCATCAAATCAGAAGCTTAATTTTGCTGGATATAAGCTTCTTGGTTGGCACCCATTTTATTTTAGAGCTTGGTATATGTTGTTCTAGGATCTCTTGGCTTTGAGGGTCTGGGTTGAGAAATCTGCTGAAATGTGAATTGGTTTCCCCCTGTATGTAATCTGTACTTTCTCTCTTGCTAGCTACAGATTTTTTGAAGGTAGGAACTATGTCTTTTAAATTGATTTATAGTATTTGGTGTATACTAGGTTTTAAAATAGTAATATATATACATGAATTCATTAATAAAGAGAAGCAAGGAAAAATTGAGTTGGTACAATAAAGCCAGATTTTAGATTTCTGTTGAATTGATCCTATGGACCAATGTGTTTTATACTCTTTTTTTTTTTGGTTCTGGGGATTGAACTCAGGGGCACTCGACCACTGAGCCACATCCCCAGCCCTATTTTGTGTTTTATGTAGAGACAGGGTCTCACTGAGTTGCTTAGCACCTCGCCTTTGCTGAGGTTGGCTTTGAACTCGCAATTCTCCTGTCTCAGCCTCCCAAAGTGCTAGGATTACAAGCGTGAGCCACCGCGCCCAGCTTGTTTTATACTCTTGTTTTGAGCAGCAGAACAATTTTTTCCCCAGTTGATCTATTATGCAGAAAATATATGGATCAAATAATGATGGAGCTGCTTTGTTGATACAGCAGTGAAGTATCTTTTTCGAGCGTAGGTTGCAAAGCATCTTATGGGCAGGAAGTGGGCCTTAGAGATATTTGAGCAAGGTGGTGACATGATATGAGTCTTAACTAAAATGTAGAATAGACACAGCAGAGAGAAGAGACTAAATAGAGATGGGAAAACTGGTTAAGAGAATATTCTCGTAGTCCTGGCATTAGATAATGAGCAAGAAGACTGGAGTGCAAATGGGACTAAAAATTGAGCCATGTGCAAGACTCTTTTAATGAAAAATAGGTAAAAATCTTGACAATTGCTTAAGTAAAAGATAAAAAGAGAGGAGAACCAAAAATAATAAAACTGAAAGGCCTGGATGACTGAGAGAACTAATTAATTCAAAGTGGCAAAAATGCATTAAGAAGAACCCAACTGCATATTAATAATGATGAGCCTTGAACTTGGATTCGAGTTCTGTAGAGCCCTTGGTTGCATCCTGGAGGCTGAATTATTTCCTCAAGGACAGAAGGCAAATAAGTAAAAGACCTGCAGCATCACTGCTTCATTGTTGAAGGCAAAATACGAGGCTGTGGTGTTTGTTTTGATGAGTTAACTATTTGACAGCAAAAATTGATTTTTTGTTGATGAACCATTTGACATCTATCCTAAGCATATTCTATATGACTTGCCAACAGTGAAACTGATTGTATGTGTGTCATAGAGATCTTGAAAAGCCCCGCACTGAGGAGATCAAATCTACTAAAAACTCCAAAGATAGATAAGATGCTTGGGGAAACAGCATTCTCGTATCTTACTGGTGGACATGCACAATGGTATGATCCTTGGGGAGAGGAGTGTAGTAATATTTAGCAAAACTTTATGTATATTTCACTTTGGCTGTGAAACAACATTTTAGGAATCTGGCCCAAAGATAAACCACACATGATGAGAAACTGTATATGAAATGATATATGTGAAAAACTGTATGTTGTCACATGATTTTTACTAGCAAAAACTAAAGTCAACTGAAATATCCTTCTAAGTCTATAATGCAGTGCAGCTGTAAAAACCAAAAAGCTCTCTATGTATTGCTATGGAGTGATCTCTAGAATATATTAAGTGGAGAAAAAGGGTACAAATGAGTTTGTATAATGTGTACTTTTTGTGTATGAAAAAGTGTGGGAATTTGAAAAGGAATAATGAATAAATCAAAATAATAAAACCAATGATTGTGAGGAGGGAGAAGACCAGGGGAAGCAACAGGGGTGGAATTAGATGTCTCATCTTGTTTATAGTTTTGACTTTGGAACCATGTATATACATTTTAAACAATTTAAAAGCAAAAATAAAAATGCAATAAGAAAACAATTTCTAAGACTTTTTTTTTCGTTACAGTGTCTATTAAGTATTTTCCAAGGTACTATGTTGAGAACTAAAGATAATAAAGGTTTTTTGATTTGCTTTTGTTTCTGTTTTTGATTTTTTTGCAGTACTGGGGATTGAACCCAGAGGTACTCTACCACTGAGCAACATATCAGCCCTTTTAAAATTTTGAGACATGGTCTCACTAAGTTACTGAGGCTTGGAATCCTCCTGCCTCAGCCTCACTAGTAGCTTGAATTTAAAGGTGTGCACCACTCCATCCAGCAAGATTTTTCACAATCCTTGCCATAGAAACTACTTTTTATTTCTCAATTTTAACCTCTGTGTCTTTTAAAAGATACATTCATATAAGATCTCCATTAGAAAGATTTTTTATAAGTACATATCTCAGCTGGGCGTTGTGGCGCAC
Organism: Geosciurus inauris; assembly: GCA_004024805.1. Taxonomy (NCBI): domain Eukaryota; kingdom Metazoa; phylum Chordata; class Mammalia; order Rodentia; family Sciuridae; genus Geosciurus; species Geosciurus inauris. Next base: position 42,393 of record PVHX01016227.1, read on the forward strand.
GATTGTAATCCAGCACTTTGGGTGGCTGAGATAGGAGAATCGCGAGTTCAAAGCCAGCCTTAGAAACAGCGAGGTGCTAAGCGATTCAGTGAGACCCTGTCTCTACATAAAACACAAAATAGGGCTGGGAGTGTAGCCCAGTGGTCGAGTGCCCCTGAATTCAATCCCCAGTACCCTCTACTCCCCACCCCTTGCAAAGTACATATCTCCATCAGTAGTTCTTTTTTTTTTTGGTACTGGAGATTGAACTCAGGGACACTCGACCACTGAGCCACATCCCCAGCCCTATGTTGTGTTTTATGTAGAGACAGGGTCTCACTGAGTTGCTTAGTGCCTTGCTGTTGCTGAGGCTGGCTTGGAACTCGCAATTCTCCTGTCTCAGCCTCCGTAAGTGCTGGGATTACAGGCTTGCACCACCGTGCCTGGCTCATCAGTAGTTCTTAAAGATAATATGTCACCCTTATATAAATTCTTGGTACTCATCCTCAGCACATTTGAGTGCACATTTTAGTTTGATTTGGGGTCATTTTCAGATATTTGCACACTTAATTTTGATTTAAAAATTAAGTTTGGAATTGCCCCTAAAGTCTGACTACTATTGGACTTGTTATTCCATTACTAACTTCTTTTTCTTCTCCTTTCCTATGGGGCCCTACAGAGGAATTACAAAACTATTTAAAGTCAGTAATGAAATGAAAAGTCTAGCATCACTTAGTTCAGCATGGGCTATAGTTCAAAGAGGAAAGGAAGTTCCTATTTTCATTCTTGTCTCCAAAGTAAAATATATCTTCCCTAAGTGTTCACAGAATAATTTTAAACTACTTCTGTATGGTCATTAGATTTTCTTTTAATATTAGAAATGAAGTCATTCATTTTAGTTCTTCCTTACATATTACTAAATCCACTTCCTGAGAAATGTCTTTGGACTACAGTTTTTTAAATTTGTAATTTATTTTTGTGTTGCTGGGCATTGAACTGAGGGTCCTCACATCTGGTAGGCAAGTGTTCTGCCACTAAGCTACACAACCCTCAAGTACAGTTTTGTTTTGTTTTGTTTTTTTAAACATTTATTTTTTAGTTGTAGGTGGACAGAATATCTTTATTTTATTTTTATGTGGGGCTGAGGATCAAACCCAGTGCCTCACGCATGCCAGGCGAGCACACTACCACTGCGCCATAACCCCAGCCCGTTTTTTTTTTTTATATATATATATATTTTTAGTTGTAGATGGATGCAATATCTTTATTTTTTTATGTGGTGCTAAGGATCGAACCCAGTGACTCACGCATGCGAGGCAAGCGCCTTACCACTGAGCTACAGCCCCAGCCCTCAAGTACAGTTTTTAATGTAAACCTCACATATGCTTTAGTGTTTGATGACTTTTTTAAAAAAATTTTTTTAGTTGTAGATGCACACAATATCTTTATTTATTTACTTTTATGTGGTGTTGAGGATCGAACCCAGTGCCTCACACATG
>PVHX01016228.1:0-43829 GCA_004024805.1 Geosciurus inauris
GAAACAGAATAGGATCTGGGGGGCTGGGGGACACAGATTAGAGTGAGTAAAGCCACCCTAGTGACCCCGTGGGACCTCGATCACCTCTTGAAAGACCCATCTCCAAGCACAGTGAAATAATAAGACGGGCCGTATTAACTCTTGCTCAGCTCTGACGTATTCCTGAGTTCAATGCAGTCTTCTTTTAAAGTGCTTCTGAGTTCTGTTTTCCTATATTCCACCTTGGATTTTTCCCTTCCTGTTGATAAAGATGTTTATCTAAACTTTCAGCAAGTTTTGGTATCAATGTTGTGCTTTATTCATAGAAAGCATTTGAAAGCCTTCTGCCCCTCTGTGCTTGAGAGTGTGCCAAACACATAGGGACAGAAAGCTGGGAGCCTTCCTAGTGAAACACCTGGACATGTTGCCTTTTTTTGGATGGTGGGAGTGTTTTTAAAATTCAGTCTTAAAAAGAAAGCATAATGAGTAGCCTTCATATCTATCTGCACATTTATAATAATTCAGGTAGATTAATACTTAGATAACGTGGTCACTGTCAAGAGCATCCACAAGTTTGAGTTTGATCACCAGTCTATCCGAACCACTGATGCCCAGCCAACAATCAGTGGAGCTGTATTGTCAACAGCTTGTGTCTTTGCCAGTCTTATAGATGGCATTATTGGCATTATTTCAATTCCTAATTCTTTAACTAGTGGGGGGGTTGGGTGCCCTTCATCATTTCACTAGTAACTGAATTTGTTTTTTTGTGACTACTTTGCTCATATGTTTTCTACATCTTTCCAATATGCTCTCCCTCTTTTTATCATTGCTTTTTAAGAGCTTTTTATATATTAAGGACCCCTCACTGTCCAATTGGCTTTGCTGTTCTTGGCCATGAGTTTTGCTGGCAAATGGACTTTTAAAATAAAACTCAAGCAATTGCTCTATGGAATCCCAGCTCACTCTGCCAGTCAGAGGTCACGGTGTGGGTGATTCAGCCTTGGGTCATGTGGAGAACTTGAACTTGTCAATTGAACATCCAGACCTAACTGGAGGAATTTGGCTCTTTACAGGACTGGAGAGGGGGGGAAGCCAACTGCCAGAAGACTCCCGCGATAGGAAATATACCACAGACACACGGAATTCTGGTCATCCCAAATCCGTGTCCTGGGTAGGATCACAGGGAGCCTTGGGTGAATTGTCCCAAGATGGGAAAGGAGCTGTTTGCAAGTTTTAAAAGTCAAAATTTGGCCAGGTTTTCTATCAAGTTGTGTTCATCGCTCCTTTGTAGCTTTCTGGAGGAAAGCACAGGCATGCAATTGGGATTCAAAAGCATCCCACCCCTGGGTGAGGCCAGCAGTCCTGGGACACAGTGCCAAGTCCGGGCTGATAGCCGGGCGGAGGGTGGGTCCTCTGAGGTGGAGTCTGCCCTGCGCGGTCTGGTGGAGTCTTGCAGGCAGCTTCAAACAACAAAGCAGATCACCAGGCCACTGCGGTTTGAGACCCACCTCTTTGGAAGCTGAGTCTCTGGTCCCAGCCCCGGCCCACGTGTCCCAGCGAGACTGTGCAGGACCCAGAGGTGGGTGAGGGGTGTCTGGTGGCATGGTGTGGCAGAGCCACCCCTGTGCTCCGGACAGGCGGTCTTCCTTCCAGGCCTGCCCCTGCATCAGGCGGAGTTGAGGCTGACTAGACAGCCAGTGGTGACAGAGCTGATGCCCTGGTGAGCTGCAAACGGGCTGTCCTGGGGTCTGCAGCAGGTGTGCCGTGGAGACCCCCATTTGTGGAGGAGCCTTGGGGTCGGGGAGCTCGCCCAGGGTGTGCGTCTCTGAACCTGAGCCTATTCCAGGCCACGCTGCCTCCCCAGGCTGACCAGCGCCTGGCATGTTCCCAGAAACTCAATGTGTTGCAGCCACTGAGGAAGAAGGACAATGGCGGAGAGCACCGTGGGGCATCTCCTGGGAAGGGGACAGACTCTGCCATAATCCAGAAGACCCACTCACCGGGCCTGGGCCAGGCGAGGCTGTGCCGGACCCCTGGGTGGGGTGGACTGGTTGGTAGGAAGAGAAGGAGGAGGAGGGTTCAGGGGTGGGGCCAGCTGCAGGGTCCATGAAAGGACAAGCCATATCCAGGGGGTGGGTCCAGGGGGTGGGCCATGCCCTAGTGAGGCTGGCCTTAGGGGCCTCCTGTGGAGGGACTCCTGGTGCTCACTATGAGTGTGGCTCAGCAACAGGAAGCTCTGCAGTTCCTTAAGGAGAGAGTGGCTCTCAGAGACACCACCATAGTCATGGGTGGATGGAGGGCTGGGGACACTCAGTGCCCTCTGCCTCCACGTCAGCTGGGGTCTGACTGGAAGGGCCAGCTGGAGTGACTGGATCCTCCGAGGTGTAGCCTGCTGGGCATGCGGCGCTTGGGGCCGTGTCCAGAGGGCACGGGTGTGGGGCCTGCAGACGGGCACATGTTCAGGAGTAACTGTCAGCTGTCGGCCTGCAGAGTCCAGCTCCTCTGGAGGCAGGGCCTGGACACGCTTCCTCCTCCTCTGGCTTTCCATCCACCCAGTGACACTGGGCTTCCACGAACACCATTTTTAACCCAAAGAAGGATGTGGCCATCATCAGGGTGTCTGCCGGGGACACCACCCTGCTGTGTGCGAGGGACGGCTTCTCACTGTGAGGCTGGGATCAAACACAGTCCTCCCTCCGTCTCCAAGAGGGGTGGGTTCCAGGACCCCCTGGGTACCAGATCCCCTGACGCCCAAGTCCCTTCTGTTAAAAGGCACAGTGTTCACACGCAACCCCACGATCTCCGCACACCATCGTCGTCTCTGGATGACTCCAAAGCTGTGTGAGCAGCCGTCACGCTCTGTTCTTCAGAGAATAATGACCAGGAAAAGGTCTGTGTGTTCAGGGCGGTGTGGCTTTCATCTTTGGACACTGGGGATCGTGCTTGGGGCATCTGGACCCTGCTCTGCCTGCCTCCTCTGCCCTCATTGTGGCGTGTTGGCCAGTCTGTGCCAACACTTAGAGGTGTCCGGAGCCCGACGGGGACAGGGAAGACTGCGACCCCGGGGGCGAGGGTGAGAGTGGGAGACTCGGCCATGGCAGAAAACCCACGAGAGCCAAGCCCTCCCGAGTGCCCACAGTGCTCCCCAGCGACGCTGGGCGTGACAGTGTGGGATAGGATGGCCCGGGAGGCAGCTGGACCACCAGCAGCACCCCACCCAGCAGACTGGGGGGCCACAGGGCCCCACGGCGGAGGGGCGCCCGGGTGCTCGCCTGTCTGGCTCCAGGAAGGGGAACCCAGCAGGCGCCACTGGTGTCCTGGGGCTTGAGACATCTGGGGGCTGAGCAGAGCTCCCTCCCTCGGGGGTTCCCCAAAGCAAGCAAGCAGCCACAAGCAAAGGGGCAGAAAGAGGAGCAAGTTGCAGCCGGACGCGGCCCACGCGCAGAGGAGCCAGTCTCCCCATGCGTGTCTTTTTGTTTGAGTAAATACACTTTCATGAGAATGTCATTGACACCAACGAGTTACGCATCTTTTATTGTTATTTTTTGTGTTAAGTGAATAAATGAGTTAGTGGGTTAAAAAAAACACAACACAGTCATCCATGGGGCAAGACAAGAGGGACAGACGGTGAAGAGCATGGTCTGACCACGTCCCGCCACAGAGCCCAGAATGAGGACACGGGAGACGGCTCGGGTGGAGCCCTGTGAAATGACCCCCTTTTAAGTCTCAAACAGTTGAATATGAGCAACTTCATGGGGTTCAACTTAACACATATTCAACCAAAGACAGAAAATGAACAGTCAGAAGCGTGAGTGCGCCACGGGCGTGATCTCAGGGGCGGAGGCAGAGGGAGGGCGGGGTCTTCAGGGAGTAACAAAGGGAAGGGGGCACTGTCCCTTATTAGGGGGAATGTAAAGTTGGACAAAGCCACCCAATGGCGCGCCACATCCAGGTCCCACCCCCAAAACAGAGTTGCTCAAAAGGTACATAGAGATGCACAGGCTAATGCACTCGGCACAGAAGCAAAGCTGGTCCAGGGTGAAGACGGGTCCAGGCAAAGCCCCACGGCGAAAGCAAGCCCAGGAAGGTCGTTTCATGTTGACAGGTGACACTCCTCACCACGAGGACACCGACTTGAGACTCGGGGACAGATGCCATTGCCACACCGCACACGAAACAGTCGGGAAGAGAGAGAAATGGGCAGAAACCCACCAAGGCCTGATGCCTCTTCTCCATCCCTTGCTTCCCCCTCAAAATCTTAAAAGTCTCTGAAAGACTTTTTCATGAGTCCGAGGCCAAGTAGGAGCAGAACTGGCCCCGAACCGCTGGAGGCCTTTGTGGCCTCGTCTGAGGACAGATGCTGCATTTCACTGAAGTATCATTGGATTTGATGGTGGATTTGATGATGGGTCCTGCCTCGAAGCTGTCTGGGGTTTTATGTAAACCACCCTGTATTTCCTTTCTAAAAACGTAAGCGCTCTGAGCTGAACTATAGCCTGCACCAGGAGATCTGGATGTTTGTGGACCGGTAATGAAGACACGCTCACACGCTTCTCTCAGTCTCTGACCTCGGAAACAGGTGAGACAGCGGCAGAGTCGTAGTGAACAGCATCCCCGTGCACGAGCGGGGGCCGCGTGCCCCACAGGAGAGAGGACGCACGCTCTTGGCTGGTTCTGCAGCGCTTTCGTGTTGCCATAAATCACACTGTGTGATTACAAGGCAGTAAAGCTAAAAATTTATAACCCAACCCACGTGGTTTCTAAAAACACTCTTCTAAATTAGGTCAAAGCAGAAGTAAAAACTGAAATCACAGACATCAGGATTTATGGGATGTGGTCAAGTTTGCATTTAGAGACAAATTAAATACTTTCATTATTAAGGAATAAAAAGGAGAACAAATAAGAAAGAGAAGAGGGGCGTGGCCACAAAGTGGAGGGCAGTTCACACAATTAGCGAGAAGGCCACAGAAGGCTTGAGGCTAAGAAGCAGCTTGTGTTGGTGGGGTGCTCACTATGTGGCTGCTAAACCTGAAGACATAAAAGTGGTAAAATGAGGAATTAAGAAGGGGTCGAAAGCCAGAAAGACCAACACCCATAAAGAAATTGAAAACTTATCAAGGAATAGTCTTCCAAAGGGTGGGACTCCATCAAGCCCGCCAGGAACTGGTCACACCTGTGCAGTTTAGACCTTGCCAAAGGCAAGGGTGAGGCTGGGCATAGCCGTAATGCCCGTCAGCCCAGCAACTCGGGAGGCTGAGGCAGGAGGATCACAAGTTCAAGGCCAGGCTGGGCAACTCAGCGAGACCCTGTCTCAAAATATAATTTAAAAAAGTGTTTGGGGATGCGGCTTGCGGTAGCCTGTAGGTTCCATCTCTAACACTATGAAACAAACAGAACCAAGAATGGAAAGTGTCCCTATAATGCAAAACAAAACTACAGATGTCCCTAATTTTGTAAACATAGACTCAAACTCATAAGGGTTCCAAATAAAATGACAAATAAATGTTTATTCCAAACAGATGACAAACCACACCCAGCAGCGCTTTCGTGTTGACATAAATCACAGCGTCACCAGGCAGGTCTTATTACAAGAAGAGACGCATGTTCAGGGTCAGAAAATCGACTATCAGTTCCTCGCAGTGATGAGTTAAGATCTCAACCAATACTGGGCTCATTTCCAAAGAGACACTTGGTAAAATTCACTCCCAGATTTGAGAAGAAAAGAAAATTCTGGGTAAGTGGAGGCCAGCAGTAGACCCCCACACCACGGTGAGGACATCCACTGGAAACCAGAAGCCACTGGCACCCTCGATGGCCAGGCAGTACACACGACTCCGAGTTAGGGACAGTTCCTGCTGCCCCCGCTGAGCTCCCACAGAGCCTAGTGTTAGTGAGGAGGAAGCAAAATGAACACGTGTGTATAATATGATCATCCAGCCGTCAATCTCGTGAGAGCCGATTAGACTATAAGGTAGGAGAATTCAGAAGGTGCTGCAGAATGTGTATTATGCGAAAGTCAGTGGCTTTGGGCTGGGCGCGGTGGTGCACGCCTGTAATCCCAATGGTTCGGGAGGCTGAGGCAGGAGGATCGCGAGTTGAAAGCCAGCCTCAGCAACGGCAAGGAGCTAAGCAACTCAGTGAGACCCTGTCTCTACATAAAACACAAAATAGGGCTGGGGGTGTGGCTCAGTGGCCGAGTGCCCCTGAGTTCAATCCCTGGTACAACCCCCCTGCCCCCAAAATCACTGGCTTTCTTAGATACAGGCCCCAGCTGGGTGGGAATAGAATGCACAGTGAAGACCCTTCTCACAGCAGTAACCCAAATTATGAAACCCCTAGTAATAAATCCAACACTGCGGTGGCCTCTTGTAGGTGTCCAGCTGCCCCAGCTAAGGGCGCCCAGGCAGCTGGCAAAGCGGTGTCTCTGCTGGTCTGAGAGGTGCTCCCAGGGGAGACGGGCATGTCCATCCATGGCCTGAGAGAGGAGGACCCCCCTGGCCCAGCATGGACCATCTGATAGCCGAAGGCCCAGACAGAACTAGGGGCAGAGGAAAGGTGGGTCCACTCTCCCTCCTAAGCTGGGGCACCATCTTCTCCCGCCCTTGGATGGCGGAGCTCCTGACACTTGGGCCTCTGGACTCAGGATGAGCATCAGCAGCCCCAGGTTCTCGGGCCGTGGCCTCAGGCTGCGAGTTACACATGGGTTTCCCTGGGTCTGAGGCCTTGGGACTTGGACTGAACCCTGTGGTGGACATTTCTGGTCCCCCAGCTTGCAGACGGTATGTGGCGGGACAGGCCACCTCTCCAGCCGTGTGAATGGTTCCCACAGGGCACCTCCTCCACCCCGCTGCCCCTCTGGAGACGCTGGCTCACACAGACTGGGCATCAGGGACGGTTCTAGAGCAACAGACTCCTGAGGATGTTTCCCGCGCTGGTTTTGGGGGTTCTAGAACGGGCTCTCTCTCTGTCGACCAGAAGAGCTCGCGGCTCTGTTCCCGCGGCCTGAGCACTGGCGTTGCCTGGTGTGAACCGTGGACAGAGACTCCGAGCCCCCTCATCGGCCGCCTGGGGGTCTGAAGCCTGGTGGCCCAAACTCAGGAGAGCAGGTGGTGCTCCTACCATCTCTGGCAGAGGATGAACTCGGGGGTTTGGCCCTTGGCTCAGGCAGCACCAGCGCCACTGGAGAGCTTCCAGGTGTGTGCAGGGGAGAGTCCCGCCACCCGAGCTGGCGGGGCAGGAAACCCAGCACAGATCCTCCCAGCGCCCAGGAAGGGCCTCTCCCCGCCCTGGAGGGTCCTCCTGAGAGAGCAGGGCCCCTGGCTGGGAAAGCAGAGGTGCTGAGCCTATTTTGTATGTGAGAAGGACGTGGATTTGGGGAGGCCCTTGGCAGAACGCTGTGATTAGAAAGTTTGCGTCTCCCCAAACGTCATGTTGAAACGTATCCTGAGTGGAATCCTGCTGACAGGGGCCTTCAGGAGGCCACGGTCACCTGGGTTTGGCCTTCAGGAGGAGGACGCGGCTCACCCTAACTGGCTAGATCAAAATCCTTGCAACATCCGAAGGCAGCATAAAAATACGAACGGGGAAGAGGATCTGAAACGTGTCTACCGCAGATCTGTTTCATGGTGAGGAGGCCTTGTAAATACGAACTCCTGTGTGCGTAAGAACTCTCACACGCCGAGGCGTAGGTTCAGTAGCGATTTTCAAAGATCTGTACCCCCGTGGAAAATAAGCAACACTCAAAATAAGAAATCAAAGGGTCCATATGCATGGGGGGAGTAAGTTCAAATTCATGGGTACCAAAGTTAAAGAACCTAACAACAGCTGGGCGCAGGGGCCACGCCTGTCATCCCAGCGACTCGGGAGGCTGAGGCAGGAGGATCACAAGTTTGAGGCCAGCCTCAGCAACTAAGCAAGGCCCTATCTCAAAGTAAATAGGGCTGGGGATGCAGCTCAGTGGCAAAGCACCCCTGGGTTCAATCCCCAGTTTCCCCAAAACAAACAAACAAAACTCCAACCATATTATCCCAATGCAAATTTTCAGTTCCTAATAAAAATCACATGCAGTTGGTATCTAGCATTGCCCACAGTACAGGTGACACAACTAAGCTCAGAGAGGTTAGGTAACTTGCTCAAGGCCACACAGCTACCAGGAGGGAAGGCAGGGAGGTTAACCTCACAGTTTGGCGCTAGGGCTGGTGGCTGGGGCTGGGCTGGTATATAGTAGCCTGTGACCTGGTATGTAGGAGATGCTCAACAGACATTTAAATTATTAAGTTAAAAAAAAACAAACTTAACATGTGCTTTATAGCATAATCCCACAGATGGCTTAATTCCAATTAATCACAAATAATCACAATTAATGATGCAGACATTAACTTAATAAAGCAATATATATAACATGGTCCCTTTTTTACAAACTTAGAAAGGTGTCCACACATGTTTGGGAACAGACCTGCAGTGGCACTCAGGAGCTGGTGATCGTGATGTATTCTTCTTGCAGTTTTCTTGTCTTTATGTTTTCTAATTGTTCTGGAAGGACTGTGGATTGCTTCTGGAAGAACACGGTTTGGTTTTCAAGTGTTGGCTAAAGGTAGGAATCATTACGCGGCAAATCCAGCGATTCCACCACACCTGTCCAGGGTGGGAGCAGCTGGGTGCACCCTGGCTCCCTTTCCAGTTGTCCTCTCTCATCGCCAAGCAGAGCTCATGCATGCCGGGCAAGGTCCTGTCCCCACGGGTGTGGCTGGCGTCCATCCAGCTCTGTGGATCTGCATCGTGTGGTCAGATGCCTCCCAGTTGGTGAGATTTGGGAACCCGTTACCAGAGTGCCAGAATCCTGGCTCCAGAGTCCCCAAGTTCTCTGCGGCCACCAGGCCTCAGGGAGCTACACTAGTCACTGGTCTTTCAGGGAGGCGTCTGTGTGAGGTCAGGGCCACTCTTCTGGGTGGAAGGGACTTCCTGGCCACCATCTTCTGATAGAGGGCTGCCTGCCCCTGTCCCCAGTCTAAAGGAACTTAAATGCAGTGAATTGCACAGTCCCTGGCACCATGGCCCGCGACTCTTACAGTGGTCATCTTTATGAAAGATACTTGTCCTAAATTCTCTACTTATACCAGGAAAAAAAACCCCAAAACTTTAAAACATTCAAAACAGAAAGCGCTGTGCTGTTCCTCACGGTGACCAGCCCAGACAGCAGCCCAAACTGGGTCAGCCCACTTGACTTAAGCACTCATAGTTTTCATTTTTGATGGAAGGAAATAATTAAATGAAGAAATGCAACATCACCATGTCACAAGGGGCATCGAGCTATATCCCCACACTTTCTCCATCCCAAGGGATTCATATCCAAGTTGCCCAGCGCTTTCCCATCGTCTGAGTCCCTGGGGCAGCCACGACAAATCACCACTAACTTGGAGATTTTAAGCATTAAAAATCTGCTCTCTTGTGGTTCCAAGGGCAGAAGTCCAAGGGCTGTGGTCTCCCAGGGGCCACGGGGAGAGCCCTGCCTGCAGCATGGGGCTGTAGGAGCCTGGGGCCCTGCTGAGCTCGGCTCTGGTCTCTGTCCCTGTGCTCCTGTGGCATGTTCCCTGGTGTCTGCATCTTCTCTTCTGAGGGCATTTGTCACAGGAGTAGGGCCCACCCTGTTCTGGAATGGCCTCTTCTTAGTTTAACTAATTACATCTGCAAATACCCACTCCCCAAAGAGATTCCCATTTTCAGATACCATACTGTAGAAGCTTGTGCTTGGAGGTGCCCAAAGAGCTGGGGCTGGTCATCCGAACCTGGCTCAGAGCCGGTCCCTGTGGTGGCCAGTGGCCATTTTATCCATGGGTTTTCAGAGGGCATCTCCTTCCCCAGGCAGAAGGAACGCGATATCCCCACATCCGACTTGCCATTAGAATCATCACCAGAACATCCTTGTCTCTATTATTAGAAAATTGGGAATTAAAATATCGTCAGGATGCCTTTAGGGTGACATGAGCAGAATACCTCAGTGCCACCGACATGCATCTGACTCCTTCCTCACACGACTGTGTTGGTTCAATCAACCAGAGTCTCCTGGGGCTGACGCACACCGTCCCTTGGGACGGCCACACTGGACCCAGCCCCACGCCCGTGATCCTGAACAGAAAGTGGGGGTTGTTTCCCAAAGAGAAGATCTGAACAGAGTTATTTTCAGTAACGCCCAGAGGAGGTCAGAGCGATGTGCTGTCCTTCCTTGGATGCCGCTGGCCTCAGGCGGTCTCAACTCAAAAGGCCCCTCTGGTCCGGTCTTTTGGCCTCGCTGGTCCCGCCCCTGGAGGCCCAGCTCTAGCAGATGGTGTGTTTCAATGCAGGCGGGACCTCTCTTTGCTGAGTCAGTTTCTGATCCTCAGCTGTCCTCTCCTCCAGGAAGCCCCCTATCCCGCCCAGCATGGCGCCCCTGCCCTCCGAGCCTCTGCCTCCGATGTGTCTCCTCCCTGGCTGTCCTGTGGTGTCCTGCTTCTTGCCCATGTGACTGAGTTTGAGGCCAGCACTAGCGGGCACCTGGGGCATGGCTGACTTGTTCTAAGCAGATCTTGGAGGTCCTTCTCGGGAACAGAGCCCCTTGGAGCCCCCTGCAGGGCAGAGCCGACCCTTCCTGCCCCTTTCCAGCCTCGTGGGGCACAATGGCTCCCTATGTATGTTCAGGAGGAAGAGCAGCCAGGCAAGCACAGGGGGAACAGAGCCCAGTACTTGTGGGTCCCTGAGGTGGGACAACCTTGGTCTTGTGGTGATGCTGGGTCCAGTCAGGGAGTGGACAGCAGCTGCTCTTACTGCCTGGTTCATGGCCCTGGAGCTGTGGTGCTGTTGGTACCCCCAGGTCCCCTTTATGGTGAGGTCTCCCACACCCCAGGCCTGGCCAGGTCATCATATGACCCTCTCCCCAAGGGCCACGGGCTGCCCAGGCTCAGGAAGAGCTGCTGTGCCGTGGGCTTTGTGCCCGGGAGCTTCCCTGAGCACCAGGCCGGCTCTGGACATTAGCTGGGGCCACAGCCTTGCTCCACGCCCATGCCCTCCCTCTCTGCAGGCATTTCCGGACCCCTGCTCAGTTGCCTGTAGACCCCGGGCTCCCTGCTCTGGGTGTGTGTCCAGAGAACCGGCCCCGGCTGGGCACATGCCCGCTGTCAGGCCTGGCTTCCCACCCATCCCGGGCCTGCCTCACACAGAAAGCAGAGCCAGCGCGGTGCTTTGGACTGCCTGTCAACAGGTATCCGGTGGCCCCAGGACAAGAGCCATTCCCAGAAGCAGAGGAACTGGCTTTAAAAAAGTGGATTCAACAACTGGACACAACCTGGACGTCCATCCACAAAGGGACAAGTGGACAAGCGTGTCTGTCTGTCCACAACAAAGAATGTGATCTAGCCATGAGAGAGAGCAAATGACGGACACATGTCACAGGTGGGGACCCGGAAGACGTGGCACTTCACCAAGGACGCCAGACGCAAGACACGGCACACAGTGTCACTCCATCCCCACGAAACGCCCAGCAAAGGGAGAGTCACGGCCACAGAAGACAAAGGGGCAGCGGCCTGGGCGGGGTGGGAAGCAGAGGGCCCAGCCGGTGAGGAAGCCCCAGCCCGGCCCGTGCAGCCCGAGGCACAGCTGGGTCATTTGCCAGAGGTTGCTCTGCTTCACACTCAAAATTTTAGGATCTTTTGTGATATGTTAAATATGTAAAATAAACCCCAGTAAAGGGATGTGTCCCCCAAAGGGTTGAAGGATTTCCTGGAAGTGAGTCTGTGGACAAGGCCACCTGCCCGTGTTTTTCTCTCCTTTAGTAAGAGGCACGTCACGTCCTTGGCATGCAACATCCGGTTTGCAAGAAGCATTATGAGGTTTTGGAAATTAATCGTACAGAATCAAGGGTCCTCATGATTTGTTCCTTCTCTGGCTCAGACCCACGGCCAGCACTGAACCCTCAGGAGGGCTGCACCCCCTCTGTGAGGACGGCGCTGGCGAGTTGGTTGCAAGACGCTCGCTCTCCAGAGACTGGGTGTCTGACACAGACTTCTTCAGACCCCTGGACCGAGGTCCCAGGAAAAGTGGTTTTAAAGGCAGAGTCCCAGCCGGCCCAGGCAGGGATTAGTCCTGTGGAGGCGCCAGAGCCTGCATTCCCACATGGCCCTCCAGGGGTGACTTGTGCCACCTCCACCCAGGCCTCTGCATTGTGGGAGTGTCTCCTGGAATCTCTCCTCTCTTGTCTACTTGCCGTGAGATTCAGGGCCCACGTGGTGAAGCCAGGATGGTCTCATCTCGTGACCCACCACTCACATCGGCAAAGATCCTTTTCCCAAATGAGGTCCCACGCCAGGTGACAGAGAAGGGTTAGACAGAGGAAGGGTCTTCCCCCAGCCACATTCCTAACGAGTGAGGCAGGACTTCACACTCTGGGTTCTGGATACCTGAAAATGGGTTTGCCGGTGCCCCCATCCCCGGGCACCTCCGCCACAGACCCCCAGAGAGGATGTGACAGGGAGCAGCTTCGCGGCCTCTTCCCAGGGTGCCTCTCTTGGTGAGCACGCACCTGTGAGCGTTCTGTCTACTTCTGGGACCTGCCCACAGCGCGCCTGGTCTCCGCAGTGAGTAGCATAGATTCCTGATGGTCCCTGGGGACCCCGGGCAGGCGGCCAGGCCCTGTGTGCATAAGCGGGGGGCTTCCTGCAGCCTCCGGGGAGAGGAATCTCTGAGGCTCGGTTTCCTCATCTGTAAAGCAGGGATGATCCTGGCTGCTGGTAAGTTTCATGGCAGGACGTAGGCCCAGTGTCCCCACTCCATATAGACTTGACACAGCTCCGGCGGCTGTGGTGGCGTTTCCTGCATTCTTTAATTTGTCCTCGTGAGCCCTTTTCTGAGTGCCTTGGCTGCCCCCTCTTCTCCAGGACACGGTAGGGTGGCCCACTTGCCCCAACTTCCAGCCTGCCCCTGCTTGGAACCCCAGCCAGCCAGCTGTCTGCCCTTTCCTGTCACCTAGAACCCTCAGGCCACCGGGGGTGTGTCTGGAGTATGGCTTTGCCCTGCTTCTCTGTCCTGCCCTCTCTGCCTCTGGCCCCCTGTTGTGGAGGCCTCCGTGCCCCATCTGCCCTGCTTTCTAGCCCCTTCTAACCGAGCCCATTTGTCAGTGTGGTCAGCCCTGGGGACTCCAGGCCTTCTGATGTCCAGAGTCCTCTTCACATTCCGCATAATGAGGTAAAGGCTCCAAGATGTCCCACAGGCAGTCTCGCTGTGACCTGTGAATCACACCCCGCTTGGCTCAGGGGGCACTGGCTAGGCCCTGATGGGGTGGAGGTGGCCTGGGTTGTGACCTACAAAGGCAGCAGGTCCTGCCAGTCGGGAGGCCTTCTGGGAGCATGGCCCCTGACCGGGAGAGGTGCGGGAACGGGGGACAAGAGCCCGCCGCCTCCCTCATTTAATAGCACCTCTGGCTTGAAGTAAAGAGAAGTTAAACTCTGATATGGAGGAAGTGATCTCAGAGCTGGTGGACCTGGAATCGAGTCCTGGTGCCTGCCTTTGTGGCCCTGTGCCCCAGGGGAGCAGAATGACATGGCAGAGCCCTTGCCCAGCCAGGGCCACCCGCATGTGCTCACTGAATCCAGAGCCCCACTCTGCACCTCCTGAGCAGTGGCCTCGGCATGCCCAGAGCTGCCAAGACCAAAGGTGGGGGACTTCACAGTTCCAGGATCCAAGAGGTGGACTGGCTGTTCCCCCTGCAAGCACGGGCTCAGATGTCCTTCGGTAAGGCAGGGGCTGAGGTCACAGTTCCACGGCGCTGAGAGACGTGGAATTATGACCCCAGTTTGAGGAAGTGGAGGCTGAGGCTCAGAGGGGCTGAGTGGCATGTCCAAGGTCACTGGGCCAGTGAGGGGCAGACCCAGAGTTGTTTGATTTTGAATTTGGGACGCCCCCACTAGGGCCTTCGGGGCTGCCGAGGAAGGAAGACTGGCTTTCCCAGGCCAGCACCGCGAGCTCAGCCAGGCCCACGCCGGGCTCCATGCTCATCTGCCACCGCCTTGAAACCCTCAGCCGCGTGTGGACGGGACCTGCCTTTCATCCTGCACTGGCTCAGCATCACAGAGGAGCTGGGTGAGGAACCGAGCCACAGGCACTTGGGAGCAGGGCCCTGTCCTGGCTCTCTGCGTGGCCTGAGCAGCCCTCGCCGCCCCATCTGCAGGCTGAAGGGAAGGATTTCTTAATGTGCTTCACGGGCGGGACGCTGGGGTCCCGCACTGTGCATTGAAACAAAGGTTTCTCCAAAAGCTGAGTTTGTGAGAAGGGGCAAACTCTTTTTTTTGAAAATCCCAGAGTAGTTTTGCATATTCAAGAACTGCTGGCTCTGGAAAAGTTTCTGGTGACAGGGAAGTAGCTCCGATGGCCCACCACGCTGCTGACCAGCAGTTCTTCTGACCTGGAATAGCACCTTTCACCAACGCCCCTGGACTGGCATTTGCCAGCTTGCTTAGGGGTATCAGTAGGTCCCTCGGCCAGACCCAGCGATTCCTCTGGAGTCTTTCAGTTGCCCATTGCAGGGACACACTGCGGTGCTAGTGCATGCCACTTCTGGTCTGCAGAATCTGCCAGCTTATGTTTCATGGGACACCAGTTCCTGTGTGATCTGGCTGCCTCCATGGGTTGACATCACCGCATGAAATTCTGAATTTGACTCTGAACTTACTCGGTGGATTTTAAAAAGGGTGCAAGACTCATGGAATACCGCTGAGCATCTTTTATGTGCTGTTGGCTGCTGGTATGTCCTCTTTGGAGAAATATCTGTTCAGATCTTTTGCTAATTTTTAATTTAGGTTGTCTTTTTATGATGAGGTTGTGAGAAGTCTTTGTATGTTCTAGAGACAAGCTCCCTACCGGCTGTATATTAACAAACATTCTCTCCATTCCGTGGGCTCTTTTCACTTTCTCGGTGCTGTCGTTTGAAGCACATACATTTTGGTGTCCTCGCCTGGCAGGAAGAGGGAGCCAGCTCTCTGGTGTCCCTCATCTGAGGGCACTAGTCCCATTGAACCTGTCACCCCAGAAGCCTCACCTCCCCGTCGTGTCACCCTGGGGATGAAGATCAACACCTGAATTTTGCCTTCTCTTCCTTATTGATGTGCTTTTGTGGTGCTGGGGATGGAACCCAGGCCCTTGCACATTGCTAGGCCAGTGCTAACCACTGAGCAGCACCCCGGCCCTGACATGAGTTCCCAAACCTGATCCACAGCAACCAGTCCAGTGGGAGATAGATGGCTGGAGATGACCCTTTCAGAAAAGACCTGTCTAGCCTCTCCACCTCGTCTGCCCCTCCCCTTGGCCACCCTCCACTGGGCATGTGAGTTGGGGCCACAGACCCTCCCACAGCGGCTCAATAATTCACTTCCTCAGTGACAGTCACCACTATTGCCTCTCCAGGACAGGGTCTGGAACTGCCACCCCGAAGTCTCAGCGTCTGGAGGTTCCTGGCACCCACGTTCCCAAGAATTGTGTGGCCCTGCCTGCTCCTGCCCTGGAGGTCGGCACTCACCTGCACACCACCCCCGGGCTCCATCATCTCCTTGGCCCTGCACAGCAAGAGATGCCACTTCACACCCCCAGAGTGGCTGTGGGTGTTAAGACAGAAAGGAGGCATGAGGAGCAGCAGCCCTCAGGCAAACACAGTCTCGCCACAGCCTTAAATATTATTTAGCCATGAAAAGGAATAAAGCTCTTGCAGGTGAGCCTTGATCATGTGTCACTAAATGACAGAAGCTGGGCACTAAGGACCATGCATGGCGTAATCCCATTTGTATGAATTACCCAGAATAGGCAGCCCGTGGAGATGGGAAGTGGATTTTGGTTGCCATGGGCTGGGGGGATGGGGAGGCTGAATTCACTGGACACCACTGTGTTGTACATTTTGAGGGGGTGAACTGTGTGGTGTGTGAGCTGTGTCTCAGCCTCTCACAATGGCTCTGCAGGTTTTCGCGGGGAGCTGTGTCGAAGACGTCATCCATGCTGAGGACTCTGATGGAACGCGGTCGGGTGGTTCAGTTCTCCTGCAGGAGATGCCTGGTGGAGGAGTGATAGGGTAGCACAGGCCAGGGGCTGCTCTGATGCTGGGGTGGCCTTGAGGCAGGTTGTGCCCCACTGTCCATGCCCGCATGGCCAGATGCTCTCATCTTCCTGGAGGCACCTGGAGGCACCAGCTGCTGTATCTGTGGAGGGCCTGCAGTGTGCGAGGTTGGTGCACGGTGCCTGAGTGTGGCAGGCCTGGAGCCGCACCCTCCCAGGCTCACTGTGCAGCTCAGGAGCCTCCCTGTGCTCAGGGCACTGCCTCCTGGGATCCAGCCTCATCCAGGACTTCCTTAGGGCACTGCTACTGGATCCTGTTCCAAAGCAGAAGCTGTTGGGTAAGGGCATCCTTGGAAGAGAGTGGCACTGACCCAGGGCCTCCTTGGCCTCTGCTCAGGAGTCGAGAGAAGGGAATGGGCTCCTATGGACCCCGGACATCATTTGCAGGCCCTTGGGATCTGGTCAGCCCAGTGCACCCGGCCCAACATCTACCCCAACAATGCCAGAGACAGTTCAGGTGGGGCTCCTGCCTGCCCAACTCTAGAACTTCCCTCCTGCAGCCTCTTAACCATGTCATTCCCACAGGTCTCAGTCTCAGAGCTCCCTTTGCATCAGGAGCCTCAGACAACCAACACTGAGGGTGAGGACGCCTGCCCTGCGTGGCACTAGGTGCTGTCCACGCAGATCCCATAGGATCGACACACGACTAGGAGGGTTCTGGGCCTGGGTCTGAGCGTGCCCAACTGGTGAAGACTGACATGCTTTTGAAGAAAGACAAGGGGAGATGCTGTTTCCAGCCACCTTTCACACGTAGGATACAAAAGCTCAAGCAGGGGCAGAGACTTCTCCAGGTCATGCAGGGCGAGAGTCGGCGGCACGGCCAGGACCGCCCTGTGCCACCAGGTTGCCTTTGCCCGCCTGAGACATCCAGTCCCCAAACAGCCTCTGACGGTGGATTGGCAGGTTTTCCTGGGGAGCGCCACTGTTATCAGGCCTTGCAATCTGTGCAGTCTCCCCACAGCAGTGGGCTTGTTCTGTGGTGCTTTGGAGTGTTCATGGCGGGGAGGCCCCTTCCCCGAGTGACTAGGGACCCCAGTGCTCTTAAGTGGGAGCAGGACAAAGAAGCTGAGGCACTGGAGGGAGAGAGGGGCAGAGGGTGGACCCCCAGGACAATGAGGCTGCCAGCAGCTGGGCCTGCTCACCCTCTCAGTGGTGGCCTACAGGGACTGTCCTCACCCCTCGGTTGGGGAGGGCAGCAGGAAAAACCGGTGCGCGGGGCGACAGGGAGGTGGAAGCCCGGATGCTGGGGGCCGCTCACCGACTTACAGGCCCAGCACCTGGGGCTCAGCGTCTAAAGCTGGGCGATGGCCAGTCCTGTCCTGCTCACCACCAGGACTGGCAGGCACAGGAGAGATCCTGGGGAGCACGTGTGGCCAACCTCAGCCACTGCGGTCTGCTCTTGAAGGGGACAGGGCTGAGCATGACGAGGGAGGGAAGGCTCTCCTCATGCCGCATCCGTGGTCGAGCCCTGGTCGCGGTCAGACCCTCTGTCACCAGGGGCTCCTCACTTGTTTCTTCCAGTGACAAAGCTTCACTGTACGGGGCCACCCATGTAGAGTGCCTGATGGAACAGAGTCCTGGGTGGCCCCCTAGGGCCACCACTTCCTGTTCATGGGACACTACCCCAGAGCAGTCGCCATCGATAGACCTGACACCCTTACAGGGCTGATGCAGGTGGTGCCGAGTGGTAGGTGGGGCCACAGGGGGCGGGCCTTGGTGGAGGCGGGGCTTGCAAGACAGCCTCCGCCGTTGGACAGGGTGGGACTGTGTGGGGGAGGAGCCAGTGGGTGGAGCTGTAAGGGGCGGGGCCACAGGGGAGGTTCTATGGGGCGGGGCTATGAGGGGCCACCTGTGGTGTGGCGAGCCTGGTCGCTGGACGTCGCCTTCCTGCGGCCCCTCCTCCTGTGTTTGCATTTGGAGAAATTGTGCTAACTGACATGGTGGGCCCTCCTGATGAATTAACACGTCTCGTGACCTCCTCTTGAGTCCCTTTTAGTTTGGTGCCAGGCGTGCGTCACAGGTTGGGGCTCCCAGCTCAAGTAAAATGCAGTCCTAACTGTGCGCGGGCTTGATCCTGGGTAGGGGACAAGTGGAGGAGGAGCTCACAGTGAGCTCCGGGAGCTGGCCTTCCGGATGCTTCCCAGGGAACTACCTGCAGGTGCAGGGGTGTGGCCGAGGCCTCAGGACCAGCCTCGGAGTTTGGTGGGGGAGGAGGACGGAGAGGCGTTTCAGACAAGGACGCAGGAGGCGGAGAACACGGAGGCAGTCCTCGGCGTGAGGGGAGCCGGGCAGGCAGGGGCAGGCCAGTCAGGGAGTCGGGCCCTGCTGCGGCCAGCCCAGTGCGGTTCTTGCCAGGGTTTCCACGTGGAAATTTGGCCCCGTGTTGCTCTATCTTCATGTGTTTTGTTCTGTTTTGTTTTCCAAGAAAAGCTAGAAATCTGGATAGGTATGTGAAACCTCCAGACTTTTAACTGTTGCCCGACGGCGCAAATTAGAAAGAGCAGAGGGAACAGCATGTCTCTGGGTGAACCTCCCGAGTGTGGGTGGCGGGTGTCCAGGATCTTGTGCTTGCGATAATCGTAACTCGAAGATATGCGGTTGCTTCCCACTTACCATGTCGTGAATATTTTCCGTGTTTATGTAATGCTCTGAAAGCTCTTTGTGACGATTACATAAAGCTTGGGGCATGTCATGATTTGCTTTACATTTCATGCCAAGGTCTCTGGGTGGAGCTCCCGTCCCACCCCCACCTGGGTTATCATCTCATTCCCCAGGAGGAGCCACCGGGCAGCTTCCAGTACACCTTCCCCCACCCTCCAGAGGCTTCGAGGCCTTCAGCTCAGGAGGGCACTTTAGGGATCATCCGCCCCCACTGTTATTTTTCAGCCTAGGGAAGTCAGACCTTGCCCCACATCCCGGGGCAGGGGTGCAGTAATCCCTTCACAGGGAAACAGGCCCAGCTTCGCTGAATACCCTCTAAGGAAGAATTAAAGCACGTGTGCACACACATACAACTTTTATACTAGAACTGCTCTGGCTGTGGGGGAGAACCAAGACCTTTATGATATTGAATATTTTATCCAAAAGCACGTGCTTTATTTGGATCTGGTTTTGGTGGATTCATTCCTAGGTTACTTACACATGTGTATGTCTCATCTTTGCTCTCATTGCTATTGTAAGTGGCATCTCTTTAAAACTTGTGTCTTACTAAGTTGTTACTGCTGTAAAGAAATGCAGTTGAGTTTTATATACACTCCATGGGTTCTTGTGGGTTTTCCATATAAATGATAAATATCTGTAACTAATAAGAGTTTCGTCTGCATCTCTCTTCCTTTAGATTTCTTTTTCATGTCTTACTGCAAAGGACAGGACCTCCAGTTTATGTGGTACAGAAGTGTCTGCTATCTGATCTTCTTTCAGTATTTCTCCACATATGATTATTGTAGGTGTTTTTCGGTAGAGGCTCTTTATTAGATTAAAGAAGCTTCTTATATTCCTAAACTAAGATTTCCTATTGCTAAGATTGTAAAAGCATGATTGGATATTGAATTTTATTGAATGATTTTTTTGCATTTCTTAAGAAAATCACTTGGTTATTCTTTAATTGGTCATTATGATGAATTGCATCAATAGATTTTCTAAACTGATTTTGTTTTCCTGGGATTCTTTTCATTTATTACAATTTATTATTCATTATTTAGGAATCTGAATATATTTGTAAGTATTGCATCAGTGATCTATGATATGGAAACCACTTTGTAATCACTAGATATTTAAAAAATTTCCCTAGGAATTTTTCCTTGACCTGTGAGTCCTTTATATATGCTGTCTGATTTGCAAACATGAAGTTTTTCATGTAATCTCTTGCTGATTGACTTCTTTCTTTCTTTCTTTCTTTCTTTCTTTCTTTCTTTCTTTCTTTCTTTCTTTCTTTCTTCCTTTCTTTCTTTTGCTTGCTGATTTCTAATTTAAGTGCATCACTTGAGAGAATGTAGTCTGCAGACCCAAAGTGAGGTGAGGAGAGAGCGTGGTGACCTGGTGCATGACTGATTTTTGTAATAGATTTTCCTGTTAAGTGTAATGATCCCTCAGTAAGCATTGGGTCAATCTTTCATTTGCTTTTTGGTTTTTCTTTATTCTATTTGATTTCAGTCTTCTTGGGGTTTACTAGTGAAGAGGAGACAAAAATTACAATCCCTCATTGTTCGGTGTACCTGCCAATTCTCCTTAAAATCTTGCTAATTTTTGTTGTATATATTGAAGCTCTGTTAGTGGGTGCATGGAATTTCAAAATTATGAGAGAATTCTGTGAATTAAACCTTTTCAACTCCTTACGTACTGACTGTTGCTATGTGAATATGGTGTTAATATTATGGTACCAGCTTTCTTTTGGTTGGTGCAACCTAGTATGTCTTTTCCTTTCCTTTCCTTTTCTTTTCTTTTTCTTTTTATACTGGGAATTGAATTCAGGAGCACTTAGCCACTGAGTTATATCCCCAGCCCTTTTCTACTCTTTGATTTGTAGTCTTTCTGTGCCTTACAGATTAGGAGTATCTCAGGGTGTGTGTGTGTGTGTATGTGTGTACTATATAATATATACAAATATGTATAGTATGTATTATATATAGTATATATAGTACACATACTATTTAATATTATCTGGTTTTGATTTAATTTAATTCAATTTTTGGTACTGGGGATTGAACCCAGGACCAATCTACCATGGAGCCATATCCCCAGCCCTTTTTATTTTTTATTTTGAGACAGGAACTCAGAGTTGCTGAGGCTGACCTGGAACTTTCAGTCCTCCTGTCTCAGCCTTCTGGGTAGCTGGGATTCCAGGCATGTGTCACCATGTCTGGCTAGTTTTGATTTTAAGTGGGAAGTTGCATTCATTTACATGCATTATAATTTCTGATATGTTGGGTTTATTTTGACCATCTAGCTACATAGTTAGAATTGGTTCTGATCTTGTTTCTATTATTTTTCCTTTCTTATGCTCTTTTGGATTTACATCTTTTTGCTTTTCTAATTCCATTTCTCTATCCCTCTATTTGTTTGGAAGTTATACACATTGCAGATCTTCTTTAACTGTTTTTTTTTAATATTTATTTTTTGGTTGTAGGTGGACAGAATATCTTTATTTTATTTTTATGTGGTGCTGAGGATCGAACCCAGTGCCTCACGCGTGCTAGGCAAGCATGCTACCACTGCGCCACAACCCCAGTCCCTTTTACTGTTTTTTTAAGCTACCTTCACAAGCATAATTAAATTAATAAAGTTTAAAAATAATCAATGTTTTTATCTTCTGCCCAAGTAGTGCAAGGATTTCTACTCATTTTCATTTCAACCAGGTTCTCCAATTTATGTGCTACTGTTGTATGGTATTTTGGTTTCATTCTATTTTACCTCTCCAAATTAGGCATGTTTTATGTAGTCAATATTTTAAAAATTTGCTCACTTATTCATGAAAATATTTGCTCAACACTTTTCATTGATCTCAAATCTTCTGTAACAATTTTTCCTATTTGAAGTTCCTTCTTTTGAATTTTCCTTGGGGAGGGTACCTTGGTTCCAAAATCTCAGTTTTTGAGGGTCTAAAAATGTTTTTACTTAGTCCACAACCTTGTGAGATAGTTTCTCTGGGTATAGAATTCTGAGCTTGACAATCATTCTCGTGATACAGTGAAGATACGCGTATTACTTTCTTACCACTGTGATTCATTATCTTAGTGGCTTAAAATAGCACACAGCTGGGGGCTTAGCTGTCTGGTATGGGGCTCTGGGCTAAAATTAAGGAGCAGCCCAGCCACACGCCTTCCAGAGGCTTTGGGAGGACCATTTCCTTGCCCTTTCCTGTTTCTAGAGGCTGCTGAGACTCCTGGACTTGTGACCACATCCTTCCTCTCTCTGCTTCTCTCCCTACGTGACCTTCTTCCCGCAGGCACAGTCCCCTTACCTCCCTCTCAGCAGGACACTTGTGGTTACATTGGGCCAAGAAAATCCAGGATGCTCTTCCTGTCTCAACATCTTTAATTCAAGCACACCCACCAAGTCCCTGCTATGAGGTAAGGTGACGCATACACAGATCCTGGAGATTCAGACTTGACATCTTTGGGGGCGTTGCTCAGTGTATTCCACTCTCCCTGACTTTCACTTTTTTCTCTCTCTTTGAGTGTCATCCATACTCGGAGCCTTTTGGATTTCAGGTGAGGGCTGTACCGCCTGTGTAATTACCATCCTTCCAAATCATCCTTTTTGTTTTGGATAGTTTTTGGATTTCCTCTGCTGAAGCCTCACTGTGATGTATCAGTTACGATCTTTTCCTTTACACTTACCTTTCCTGTTGTTTGTTACAAGCAACAGGATTATCTTATCCTCTCCATTCCTTCTCTTCTGTTTCTTAGAATCTGGAATTTCTGTGTCTGGGAGACTGTCTCCCTGGACCCCCGATGTCTCTCACACTCTCTCTGTTCCACCCGCTCCTTTCCCTGGGCTGCATCCTGGACACCTTCTTCACTGAGTCTTCAGCTGTGTCTAATGTGCCACTTATGCACCCCTCCATGTCCATCTCTCATTTTTGTGGCAACCATGCAGTCATGCAGGCTCCATGGGGATGCAGCGAGTGGATTCAGGTCCCCAGCACGATGGGACGCAGAGGCTGTGTCCCTCCCCCATCCTGATTTCTTCTCCTTCCTGGAATGGAAGCCGTGTACTCTGCAGACTCTTTAGACCCTTTGAAGTCATTTAACTTGTTCCAAGGTCTCTGCTGACCGGTCCTCTGCGGTCACTCACCCGCAGCTGTGGGTTAGTCTCTCTCCAGCCGCGTCAGTCTGCTTTCTGTCACTGTGAGAAAATACCCGGCATAGTCGTCTTCATAGAGAAGAGGATGCATTTGGCTCATCGTCTCAGAAGCTTCAGTCCCTGGTTCCCTGGCTCTGGCATGGCCCTGTGGCGGGATGTGCCTGGTGGAGAAAGCCTTTCAACCCGTGGCAGATGGCAGCAGGGCACGAGACAGGCAGGGGCCGGGTTCCACTGTCCCCTCAGGGGCACACCCCAAAGCTTCCTCCCACCAGGCCCCCCCTTAAAGACGACCCTGCCTTCAACACAGGGCCTGTTCCGATGCAACCAGCCCCACTGGTTCTTTTTTTTTAAACAACAGGAATTTATTGTGTCAGTTCTGGAAGGTAGATGTCCAGAATCAAGGTGCTGTTCCGTGGGTTCCTCTTGAGGGCTGAGGACAGGATCTGTTCCAGGCCTCCCCCCTCAGCCTCCCCCTTGGGTCCTCCTGCCTTCCGTGGGGTCTCCTTCTGTAAGGACACCAGTCACACAAGACGAGAGTCCAATCTAATGTTTGTTTTTTCATTGTACACAAATGGGGCACGACTTTTCCTTTCTCTGGCTGTACATGACGTAGAATCGCACCATATGTGCAGTCATACCTGTACCTTGGGCCATGATGTCCATCTCATTCTGCCATCTTTCCTGTCCCCATGTCCCCTGCCCTCTCCTTCCTTCCCTTTGACCAAAGTTCCTCCATTTTCCCATGCCCCACTCACCCAAGGACTTAAAAACAGCATACTACAGTGACGCAGCCACTTCAATGGTTGTAGCAGCTCAATTCACAATAGCTAAACTGTGGAACCAACCTAGATGCCCTTCAATAGATGAATGGATAAAGAAACTGTGGTGTATATACACAATGGAATATTACTCAGCATTAAAAGAGAATAAAATTATGTCAGGTAAATGGATGGAGTTAGAGAACATCATGCTAAGTAAAGTAAGCCAATCCCCCAAAACCAAAGGCTGAATGTTCTCTCTGATAAGTGGATGCTGACCACCAGTTCTTAGCACCTGTGAGGAGAGCTGCCATAAACACTTGCAGATACATCTTCTCTGGAATAAACACCCAGAGTGGGATTGCCAGGTGTCATGATGTGTCTCTGTTTAGCTTTTGAAGAAACCGCCAAGCTGTCTTTCAGCGTAGCTGCACCGTTACCCGCTCCTGCCTGCCAGGGGTGAAAGTTCTGGTTGCTCCACTTCTCAGTGAGCACTTGGTGTGGGAGGCACTTTTTATTTTCTCTTCTAACGGATGGGTGGTGGTCGCTCATCATGGTTTTGACTTGCATTTCCTTAATAGCTGATGATGTTGAACAGCTACTTATGAGCTTCCTTGCTGGTATAGTTTAGATGTAAGGTGTCCCCCAAAAGCTCACGTGAGAGACAACGCAAGAAGTTTTAGAGGTGAAATGATTGGGTTATGAGAACCTCAACCTAACCAGTGCATTGATCCCGTTAGGAATCACCTGGGTGGTAACTGTGGGCAGGTGGGTGTGATTGCAGGAGGTGGACATTGAGGACGTGCCTTTGGGGTGAGTCTGTGCAGAGGGGACTCTTTGCTTCTTTGTGGCTACATCCTGATCTACTTTCCTCTGCCACACTCTTCTGCCATGATATTCAGCCTCACCTCGGGCCCACAATTATGGTGTCAGCCATCTATGGACTGAGACCTCTGAAGCCACAATCCCCCTAGATCAACTTATTCTCCTTGAACTCGGTTCTTGTCAGATCTTTTGGTTGCAGCAGTGAAAAAGCTGACCAAAACACCTGCTGTCTGTATTTGTTCTTTGGTGAACTGTTCAAGTTGTTTGTTACACATTTTAAAGGTGAATGTTGTTTCCATACTGTTGAGCTTTTAGAGTTCCTTATATATTCTGCATACAAGTCTTTGATGGATTTGTAGTTTGCAGATATTTGTTCTCAGTCTGTAGCATGTCTTTTTATTATTTTAACAGTGTTCTTCTCAGAGCAAATGTTTTTACTTTTAATGAAATCCAGCATCTCAACTTTTTCTTTTATGGGTTATGCTTTTTGGTGTTGTATCTAAGAACTCTTTGTCTAACTCCAGGGGGCAAAGATAGTCTCGTGTATTTTCTTGTAAAAATTGGACAGCTTTATGGATATTATCTACTTTGAGTGATTCTCACATAAAGTCTGCAGTTTTGGTTGTGGTTCACCCTTCTGCACGAGAACCCTCCAGCATCACGTGTTGAAAGACTATTGTTTCTCCATTGCTATTGTAAAATTGGGTAGTATGATTCCTCTCAGTTGATTATTTTTCAACGTTATTTTAAGCAATTTTATTTGCTGGCCAAATGAATTTTAGGATTTTTCTGTATCTACAGTCATGCTAAGCTTTCATTTGGAATTGCATGAGATAAAAATCAATTTTTATTGATGAAATAAAATTTATATGAAATAAAAATATATTAAATATATTTGAAATATATGAAATAAAAATTATTTTATATCATAAATATATGAAATAAAAATTATAGTGAAATCTTCACTATGCTGAATTCCAATTCATGCTTATGGTATTTCTATATTCATTTAGGTCTTCTATGATTTCTTTTTTTAAAATATTTTTTAGTTATACATGGACACAGTGTCTGTATTTTGTTTACTTATTTTTATGTGGTGCTGAGGATCGAACCCAGTGCCTCACATGCGAGGCAACCGCTCTGCCGCTGAGCCCCAACCTCAGCCCTTCTATGATTTCTTTCATCAACATTTTAGTTTTCAGTAGATCCTGTACATGTGTTCTCTGATTTACATCTAAATTTTTCACTTGTTAGATGGTTAGAGATTTGGCTTCCAGTTGTGAGATGCTAGTATATAAAAATACGATTGTTTTGTGTGATAAGCCTGTATTCTATGACTTTTTAGTTATAAGAAGCTTTCTTGCATAGATTTCTTGGAATTTTCTATGTGAATAGTCATGTTCTCTAAGACTGGGGGCAGTTTCATATTTTTCTTTTTAATTCTTAGATGTTTATTTCTTTTTCTTGCCTAGTTGTGTGGGCTAAGATTTCCGCTGTGGAGTCAAATAGGAGCATTTACAGAGGACATCTTTGTCTTGCTTCAATCTTTGGGGCAAAATATTTCACCACAAAGTATGATGCCAGCTGTGGGATTTTTGTAGATTGCTTTGTCCTGTTGAGAGTATTCTTTTCTGCTGGTAGTTTGCCATAAACTTTATTATGAATGAATGCTCAATACTGTCAAATGCTTTTTCTGTATCAGCTGAAATGGTCATGTGTTTTTTCTCTTTAAGTTGCTGATGTGGTTGATGCCATTGACTGGCTTTTGAGTACTGGGCTGGTCTTGCATTCCTAGGTAAACTCCACTGAGCAGTGGTATGTTATTCTTTTTACATGTTGTTGGACTTTATTTGCTAACATTTTGTTGAGGACTTTCGTGTCTATGTTTATGCAGGCTACTGGCCTATGGTTTTCCTTTTTGTACAGCCTTGTCTAGTTTGATATCGAGGCCATTCTAGCCTTGTAATACATGTTGGAAAGCAGTCACTCATCTCTTTTATTTGGATAGATTGTGTGGAATTGGTGTTATTTCTTTCAATATTTGGTAGAATGAGACAATGAGACAATGTGGTACTGAGGTTTTATTTATTTTGGTGGGAAATTTTTGAAACCATGAATTAAATGTATTTAATAGTTAATGGCTATTCAAGTTTATCTACTTCATCTGGGATGTCAGTTTTTGTCTTTCAGGGAATTTATCCATTTCATCTAGGATGTAGGTTATGGGCATGGGATTGTTTATAGCATTCCTTTAAACAACTTTAGATGTCTGTGAGGTCTTTCTTTTGTTAGTCTGATAAGGTGTTGTCAAGTTTGTTGATTTTTTTAAAAAAAGAACCTACTTTGGTTTTATCAAGTTTTCCTTTCTGTTTTTCTGTTTCAACCTTATTGATTTCTGTTCTTATCTTTATTATTTCCTTTGTTCTGCTTATTTCAGGTTTATTCTGCTCTTCTTTTTTCTGACTTCTTAAGCAAAAAGCTTGGATTATTAATTTGAAATTTTCACTCTTTTCTTATATAAGCAGTTGATATTCTAAATTTCTCTCTGAGCACTGCTATAGCTGTATATCACAAATTTTGATATCTTATATTTTCGTTTTTGTGCAGTTCAAAATGTTTCCTAGTTTCTTTGAGATTTCCTCTTTGATTCATTGATAATTTCAAAGTATGTTGTTTAATTTCTGATGCTTGGATATATTTCTCTTTCTGTTATTATTGTGCAGTTTAATTGCAATATAGGGCATACTTTGTATGATTTAAATTCTTTTAACCTTGTTAAGGTTTGTTTTATGGCCTAGGACATAGTCTATCTTGATGAATATTGAAAATAATATATGTTTTTCTCTTTGGGGGTAGGATGTTCTAAATGACTATTAGATCTAGATGCCAATGGTATTATTCAGTTCCTCTCTATCATTGATGCTTTTCTGTAAATTTTGTTTTTGAGAGGAGCCTTGAAGTCTCCACTATAATTGTGGATTTATTTATTTCTCTTTTCAATTCCATTAACTTTTGCCTCAAGCCCTTCAAAGCTCTGCTCCTAGGTTATGCGCATGTGGGGTGTTTGTGTGAGCAGTGACTTGGTCTTTTGTTTTAGTTGTAATGTAGTATCTCCCCCCCTTTTTTTTAATCCTAGAGATTTTCTTTGCTACTTTGAACTATAGCTATTCAACATTTGGTGAGTTTTTAATTTTAGTAATTATATATTTTTTTGTTTCTGGAAATTATATCATTCTTTTTAAAACCTGCTTGGTTACTATTTATAGATTTTCCCCTTGATTGTGTTTTAAGCTTTGCTTTTATTTCTTTAAACCTATTAAACATTTCTATTATTTCTTACATTGATCATTTCGATTTTGAAGTCTTTGTGGGCTTGATTCTGCTGTCTGTTGTTTCTGCTGGCTTCTATTCTAACGTTTTGTAATTTTTCATTGCGAGCTACTGATTTTCTGAGACTCTTCATTGACAGGAATTTTTGAGGCTGGGTTTGACGTTGTACCTACTATCGTCTCCCCCAGCAGCCCTGTTAGTTGGAGATCATTCTATCTTACAGATAAAACAAGCTCAGGAGGTCTGAGGGACTTGTCCAAGATCCCTGGCAAGAAGCGGCAGACGGAGGTCAAGGGCTTGACCCCAAGTTCAAGTTCTTTGCCTTGCTTATCGGGGCAGATCTCCTC
This sequence comes from Geosciurus inauris, assembly GCA_004024805.1. NCBI lineage: Eukaryota > Metazoa > Chordata > Mammalia > Rodentia > Sciuridae > Geosciurus > Geosciurus inauris. The sequence goes on from PVHX01016228.1 coordinate 28,169, forward strand.
ACATCCAGGCACATCCTGCCTCTACTCCCACCCGTCCTCCTTTGGGTCCTCTCCTGCCCTGTGCCTTGTAGATGACCTCTGACCTACAGTCCTACAATGCCAGAGTTACTAGGATTATGGAGTACATGCTGGTTGCCAGGGTGCCCTTTTGAGTGGCACTTTTAGTTGCAGGCAGTTCTTTTATTCTGCGGCCCTTGACGCGGCTCCTTCTTTGCGGGGTGGGTAGAGAGAATGCTCCTGGATGTCTGATGCTTGCCAGATGCACATAAAGCCAGTGCGATTTTTAGAGTGAAATAAAAGAGGCTTCCTGGGCTTTCCCTCCTCCTTTCCCTCCCCCGTGGTACCCAGACACCATGACGTAGCTTGTGGGATCTGAAGGCCACCAGGAAGTACAGGAGAGGTCAATCTCCTGTGGGGTGATTCCTAAAAAATGGAGTAAGATCCTTATAAGGTAAAGTGAGCCGCTCATAAGGGAGCAGTCTGGTGGCATTTAGGGCATTTCCCATGTTCTGCTGCTGCCTGTCCTCGCATCCTGGAATGCTGTCATCACCCAGAGGAAACCAGGCCCAAGCAGGACCCATCTTCCCCACTAGGATGCTGGTGCCAGCCACTGATTGTCCCCCAGCCCGAGGTCGACGTGGGATGGAAGGAAACACTTCCTTGCTTTCCCTCCAGGGCCACTTGGAGATGAGGCTCCAGCTTGGACCCAGGAGAGTGTCTTTGCAGAGCCCCTCCGTCCTCCCCTGATCACTTGGAGGAAGGAGGGGCTTGGAGACCCCTGGGGTCCCTGTGCAGGCTCTGCCTTGCGGGGCACCGCTGGGCACTTCCAGACAGCTTCTGGGTGAATTGACGTGGCATTGTGGGTAGTTGGGCTCCAGAGGTTCTGGGTGAGGGCGAGGGCCAGTGACCAGTGCAGGACAGTGTGCTCGGGGGCACATTGCAGCATGCCAGCTCTCCCCGTCAGGCAGGCACAGCTTTGGGTCTGTGTCGGTGTCCTGGGGCTGCCACCAGGAAGTCCCAGGCACTGGTGGCTTAAAGCCACAGAAATGATTGTTCTCTCATAGTTCTGCTCCCAGGAGTCCAGAGTCGAGGTGTTGCAGGTGGGTTCTTTCTGGAGGCTCTGCAGGAGAAATTGTCACCAGCCTGGTCCCTTCTCTGGTGGTGTCCCCTCATGTTCCTTGTCAGTCTGTCTTCCCATGGCCATCCCTCTGTGCTGAGGGTCTCCAAGCCTCCCTCTCATTATGAGGACGCTGGGCACTGTGTCTGGGGCCACCCTCCTGCGAGGACCTCAGCTTCATGTCATCACCCTGTGTCCCAATGACATCACATTCACAGGCACCTGGTTGAGATGAGACCACGACTTGACCTTCCCGAGGCCCGAGTTCCTGTTGCTAGTTAGAGCAAACGGGGCAGAAGCCTCAGGCACTGCCTCTGTCACCCAGCCACCCACTCTGGGTGAGGCAGGGTCTGCTTGGAGGCCGCAGGCTCAGGAGAGGCCAGGAAGCCGCCCAGATCAGAGGACTGGGCACAGGCACGCTCCTGCCAACCCTTCCCTTGAAGGACTTGCTTCCTGAGCACTCCCGGTCCTGCTCCAAAACTCAGCTCAGAGTTCCCCTCCTCTGCCCTTGACCCCAGGCCAGTTTCCTGGTGGCCCACACTGTGACCCTGGGACATCTGATGGCAGGCCAGCCAGCAGCACTGTCCTTCAGCAGGTGCACACAGACCCTCCCCAGGCTGTTCAGTCGCTCCGCAAAGCCTGTCAGCATGACCGTGACCTGCTGTGGACCAGGGCCCCACCCGTCCTGCCTCTCACTGTCCTGGACACCAGCTCCTCCTCTGACCCCTCCTGCTTTCTTCTCGCCCTGGCAGGACTGTCCCCATAGTGGCCAGGCTCAGGCCTGGCACAGACTTGGGCCAGGCTACTTGTTTTCAGAGTCCCCAGAAGTCCCCAAACCCTCAGTTCCACCCCATGTGCTCAGCCTGGTAGGAAGGAGCCCCGCCTGGTGTGGGTGGTGGCCAGCCTGGGGCCTCTCCTCCTCCACACCCGCCACCGCTGCCTCTTTGCCGCCCCAGAATCCACCCACACTCCTGACTCAGGCCATTGGCACTGGTTGTCCAGGCAGATTCCCCTCCACCATGGTCCCACTGCACTGGGCAGTTGCCACCTCCTCCATGAGGCCTTCCTGGGCCTCCCAGTGGCTTCCCTGTTGCCCGGGAGCCCTCTCCAGATCTTCTCTGGAGCCGATATTCTCTCCAGGGTTCATTTATTTCTTCAAACCCATTTCCTGCCCCAGAAATGCAGTGACAGGAACTAGATCATAAATTCAGGGCCTGGAACAGTGTCTGCTTCTAGAACATTCTCTTTTTAAAAAAATATTTATTTTTTAGCTGTAGGTAAACAGAATATCTTCATTTTATTTTTACGTGGTGCTGAGGATCGAACCCAGTGCCTCACGTGTGCTAGGTGAGCACGCTACCACTGCGCCATAACCCCAGCCCCCTGCTTCTAGAACATTCTTGAACCCCACAAAGTCCAGTGTTCAAATCTAAGTCCAGAACCTCAGAACATGACTGATACCAGGGTCATTGCAGACGTATCTGATGGAGTAAGGTGAGGTCAGAGTGGGTGAAGTGAGCCCAAAGTCCCATGTTACCTTATGAGGAGAGGGACACTTGGTCACAGGGACTTGGGGAGCAGGCCACATGGCTGTGGAGGTGGCGATCAGAGAGAGGTGGCCACAAGCTGGTCATCACCATACGGATGATTTCTGTCAGTCTGGGAGCTGGAGGAGACGGGCCCCCAGAGCCTTCGGGAGAGCAGGCCGGCCGCTCTGTCCAGACTGCACCCCAGGCCGTGCGTTGCACCTCTGTCCAGACTGCACCCCAGGGCCGCGCCCTGCATCTCTGTGGTCTAAGCCGCTCGGTCTGTGGCACTTTGTCACCACAACCCAGGACCTCCTTTGCTTCTCAAGGAAATGCTGCTGGACGGATGAAGGCCAGGGGGCAGGCAATGGGTGGACAGCAGCTTCTGTCCGTGATTTGTTGTGATCCTCTGGGTGGTGCCTCCCGTGAGGGTCTTATTCAGCCAGGCATCTCTGGCACACAGTGGGCCTGCGACATAGGTCTGCCTGCAGGGACCTGGGCCTGCAGCCCTGGTGACCTGCCTCGCTAAACATGGCGAAGTCTCGCCCTGAGCCGTGAGGCCTTGCTGGAAGGGAGCGTGGGAAGTGTCCTGGACCATCCCTGGCCGCCTCAGGCAGCAGGAAGGGTGAGGCTCTGGGAGGGAGGTTCCAGCCAGCCACCCAGCGCGGCTGGCTGGGGTGCCCAGCTTTGCCTTTGCCCCAGAGACGGACCGGCAGCTCTGTCAGCTGCGATGCTGGCAGGGGATTTCCTGGAAGCCGCTGTGATATTTTGGATGGTGCCCCCAGGGCCTTCTGGGAACCCAGGACCATCGAGAGCAGCCTTTGTCACACAATGACAGCACTGTGGCTGGTGGGGCTGCTCCAATGCTGTTCTCCAGGACCAAAGGCCCCGCAGTCTCCAGGGCGATGGCACCACCCAAAACATCTCTGAAGAGTCCCACTGGAGCAGGCCCCCCACTGGGTGCCGCTGAGGTTTAAAAGCAGAGAACCAAGAGGTGCACCCAGGAGAGGCGAGAAGCTGGGGCCTTTGGGGACGCCCCGCCCCCCGGGGAGCCTGACTCCTGGACACTGACGGAGCCTGTGGGCAGCCGGCACGTGGCGGGCACTCGCTCAGCGCCGTGGGCTGCCCTTTGAAAGAAGACGGACCCCGCCCAGGGATGGGATTAGTCCAACATCTTTTCAAAAATGTTTTGGGTTTAGCAAAGCTCCACATCTACTTGCCAAGCTATTTTTTGTTTAATTGTTAAGCCGGGGTGTATTCCAAGGGAAACGCACCCCCTGCATCCAGGGCCATGGTGTCTCCGCGTGGTGGAGCCTCCAGGGCCTCCCTCGCCCCCTCCCCACTCGCCCTTGTAAACAGGAAGCTGCTTGTGCCAGCTCTGAGTGAACTTGAGCGCCAGGAGCTCTGGCTCAGCGGCTCAGTGTGCAGCCCAAGCCCTGGAATCTCAAGAGGGCTCTCAGCTCGTCCAAACATCCTCCTTCCTGCCGCTGTGAAGGTTCTCCACGTGGTGATGGCTGGAGGGCCAGCCCAGGACTTCAGCAGGGTGGGGGAGTTGCTGGCGGGGGCAGGGGGCACTGGGTCCTCGGGGCGTCCTGGACAGGTGCTTGCTGGGGGTCAGGAGGTGACCTCACTTCATCTCCTCCTGCAGCACGGATCCCAGGTTGAGATGCTGACTGTTTTCCGCTCAAATGAGCAGGTCCCCTGGGTCTGCGTGCCCCTCCCCAGGGGACTGGAGACGACAGGAAGACCAGTCCTCCTCGGGAGACCCCCATCACGAGTCACTTTGCCTCCCTCAGTTTCCTTGTCTGTAGAATGAAAGGTCAGCTGAGACCTTCTCTGAAGTGCAGTACGGTGTGAATCTGCAGGTAGAATGTTCCGGTCAAGCAGAGATCCTGGCCAACTACCTCTTCCATCTCTAATGATGTGGCACAGTGACTCACTCGGCATAAGCCAAGCCCCAGAGAAAAGGTTGTAGGAGCAAGCTGTCCTCAGAAGCTGCCTCAGTGCCTGCACTGGGACAAGACACCTTGATCTTGATGTCACGGGAGGGTGTCAGGGTAAGAGCCACTGGGATTTCCCCCTGGGGCTTCCTGGGTGCCAGGTGCAGGCTGAGGGCAGGGTTTGGCTTGCAAGCCCCTCCCTGGCCAAGCCACCCCTGTGTCTGATCCGGGGTGCCCCCTGCAGAAGCCCCAGGTCAAGGCTGCAGCCTGGCTATGGGGGTGGTACAGAGATTTCTGAGACCCTAATCCTTGCCAGGCCTTGTGGGACTGCAGCTGGCTGTCCCGTGTGTGCAGTGGCACCGGGAGAAGGCACGCGGCACGGTGGGGTGTGGTGGAGCGAGTGGGTGTGGAGTTGGGGGGGGCACGGGGACTGGAGGGGGCTGGGCCCACCGTCTGCAAAGCTGTGCGTCATGGGGGTCGCATTCTTCCTGCGTGGAGGTAGAATGGACTGTGTCTGAGCCCGTCCGGGTCTGGGGAGTCAGCTAGGGACAAGAGAAGGGGCCACATCCACATTCTGGTGGCATGCTCTGCCCCCAGGGAATTCCCACAGAGCCGCGTGGGGTGCCAGCCAGCAGGCAGCAGGCCTTCCTGCTGGCCGGTGCCAAGGAGAGCCCCGGCGGGGTGCCTGCGTCCCTCTGCCACCCAGGCCGGGGTAGCTATGGGTGCCTGGCTCCCGGGGGCCTTTGTGCTTTGGGCTGAGCTGCTGGTTCCCAGGAGGGGACTGGGTGCTTGGAAAGGAGGGGAAGGTGAAGGAGAAAGAAGAGATGGCCTCCTGCACTCAACAGAAGCCTTTCCTTTCCTCTGTCTGATTTCTTCTCTGCCGGGGCTGGGGTGGGGGCCGGGGAGGGCTCACATGGATTTTCAATTCCTCCTGGGAGATTCCGGTCAGGTGGTGCTCGAGGAGGCTTCATGGCCTCTGGGACAGGGAAGTCCATCTGTGGTGAAGGGGCTCAGTCCCGGGGGCCTCGTGCCTGCGGGTCCCCCAGACAGAGGGCAGCAAGGGTCCCTGTGGACCCCAGGCCTCAGCTGCAGCTGCTGTGCCCAGTGGGGTGTCAGGCCTTCCAGAGCAAATTTTGCAAACTTGTACGCTTAATTTTGTCCCATGTGGTTGGCGGCAAGGACCTTGTCCCAGCACCAAGGAGTGGCAGGAGGATCACATGAGCCCAGGAGTTCAGGGACAATATGGGCAACATGGTGAGTCCCTGTGTCCCTAAGACACACAACACACACAGACACAACCCTAAAAGCAGAAGTGGAAGGACAGCCCCAGAGCACCCACTGTCCCCACCCATGTGACATTCCCGTCCCCGGGGGTTGTGTGTACACCGCGACCGCCTCCTGTCCCTGCATCTGGGCAAGTGTCACATTGTGATTGGCATGGTGCCTGTTCACACGGGGCCCGGCAGGGGCCTTGAGCCTGCAGCCACCAGGCCTGCAGCAGGTTCTGAGGTGGCTCTGGTGCAGGGCACGGAGGGGGCAGCAGGGGCTGAGCTCGTCCAGGAGAGGCCCCCTTGGTCCTCCTGCTGACACTGGTCCCAAAGCCAGGCCTCCCAGACCTGGCTCTGTCCCCACCATGTTCCTGGTGTGTGACCTGTAAGTGGGGTGGCTGTCCCTGCTACTGTCCCCCTTGATGGTGCATATGAGAGTTCAGTCCCAGGGCCACCATGGGCTTGGAGCTGCATTGTCACCTGGCCTCAGTGCCCAGCCTCGCCCATGGGCAGGAATTTGGGTGCTCTGGAATTCCCTTGAAGCTGTGCCCTGGCCAGGCCCCTCCGCCCATCTCCCGGCTGGGCTGTGCTCATCCGCACGGGAGGGGCTGAGCTGCTCGGCTGGGGTCCCCCTGGACCACCATTCCCTCCAGCCCTCTGGCTCTGATTCCCAGGAAAAAGACTCCTGGGACCTTTAAGAACCAAAGCATTTACCCTTCCCCCTCTCTAACCAGGAGCTCCTGCGAGACCGTGAGGACTGTGACACTCACTGGTCCTGGGGAGGACATCTGGAGTGGAGGTTGGCCGTGTCCACTGTCAGTGACAGGGACGATGCAGAAAGGCCTTTCACCCGAGCCGTGTGCCCGTGGTGGGACGTGGGAGGCCAGCCTGGGAGAGCTGTGGACGAGGCCCAGGGGACTGTGGGAGGGCTAAGTAGGGCGCAGTTGGGCACAGCCGGGAGCTTCCCAGCTCACAGTCCTGACCTGCTGTGCCCCTGGGTTACGGGAGGGAGCTGCTGCCTGAGTCGGGCCCAGCCCCAGCCCAGCCCCCTCCCCGTGCCTTCCTCAGGTGTCACACCTCAGAGCCAGCCCAAGACGGCCGGCCCTGCTGGGCTCTGGTCTGCTGGAGTGGGCAGCGTCCAGGTCAAGGAAGGAGACGGTAACTTCTGAGCACCCTTAACGATGAAACCAGAGGACCTTGGGACAGGGGGTTCTACCTGTAGAGGAGCAGGAAGGAGGAGGCTCTGGGGAGTTGCCGGCCGGGTCTCTGGGTAGCAGCACTCTGGAGGACAGGGCCTCTGGAGGGAGGAGATCCATCAGATGGCCGAGGTTTCCGGATGGCTGTCCTCTGGCTGGGACAAGCAGAACACCCTGGTGGCCCTTAAGGCTCACCAAACACCCACTGGGAGTCAGCTGGGCCTCGAGCTTCAGAGCCTTGGGGCCTTGGCACCCCTATCCTGATCTCCACCAACCTCACAGACACCGCAGCTCTAAATAGCGCTGTCAGTGTGGACAGCGTCGCTGATGTTCCCAGGAAGTGCCCAGACTACCTGCATTTGGCTTTCATTGATTTGTAACATTTGTGGGGGAAGAAGTGTGACCTTTGGGTTCTAGTGGCCTCGGGACCAGGGTCTCCTCTGTTGGATCGAAAGATGGTGGCTAGACAAAGGGGTGCTGGGCATCTGAAGTTACCCGTGTGCACCAAGACTCCCGCGCGCGCCAAAGGCGCTCCAGACACTGGACTGCTCACCACTCTGCCTGAGGCTGTGGACTGCCACCGGGCCTCAGCCAACCTAGAAGAGACGCCTCTTCATGAGAGTCCCCCTCCCTCAACCCACCCATAAAAATGGCCTCTCCCAGTCTTGGGCACGACTTCTTGGCCCATACTGGTGGACCGGTGAACCTCACCCGAGAGCAGACCCCAATAAGCCATGCTTGTACCCTGTCCACTCATGGTTGTGGTCTTTACCACCAATCTGGCCTTACATCCTCTGCTGAAGGACAGGTGGACTCTTCCTGTGGGTTTTCCCCTCCATTAGCCTCAGAGCCTGTCCCCACACTAACGTCCAGCAGGTCCCCCCAGCGTTCAGTCTGCACAAGCTGCCGCTTTCATCTGGGGCCCTTGACCTTTCTTTATACTTCTCGGTATCCCCCACGCCCAGCAAGCTGCCTTGCTGTGCCTGCCGCTCAGGACAGCTTTTGAAATGTCAAAAAAAAATCTTCCTTGTTACAAAAGCAACCCATCCTCTGTGGACCAGATGCAGGATCCACAGGAGTGTGAGGAAAAGATGTCACGTTCATCCACACCCCCGTGACCTTCAAATGGCCCCCGCCTGGGGTTGGGCCGAACGTATTTTTCCTATATTTCCAGCTGTGTATAGTTATATCATTGTGCATATGCATGTTATTCTAATATAATCAGCATCATGATAACAGCACTAATTATCATGTTTTAAAAGAGCTTTCTAAGCTGGCACGGTGGCTCAAGCCTGTAATCCCAGCACTTAGGGAGGCTGAGACAGGAGGACTGCGAGTTCAAAGCCAGCCTCAGCAATGGCGAGGTGCTAAGCAACTCAGTGAGACCCTGTCTCTACATAAAACACAAAATAGGGCTGGGGATGTGGCTCAGTGGTTGAGTTCGATCCCCGGTACCAAAAAAAGAAAAGCTTTCAGCCAACACTTGGTTAAAATAAAAGAAGGTGGCTAAAATGTTTCATGACACATAGGATGGTTTGGGGTCTGCCGGCACAAGGCCGTGGGGCTGTCTCAGGTGAGCCGACCTGGAGGCAGGAATCAGTGCTACACTCACTCATTGCCCAGGGCGGGCACTGTCCCCAGGGAGGAGAGAGAAGCCCAGACCGGGAGCCTGGAGGAGTGGGTGGCACTAAGAGCTGGAAAATGTTCCAGCCCCAGGAAGGAGCCAGAGGCCACCTGTCATGCCAGGAAAAGAAGGGTTTCAGATCCAGGCGTGACTGAGGGTGTCTTCGCTGGGCTGGTGGCTTAAACAGCAATTTGTTTCTCCTGTTCTGAGGCTGGAAGTCCAAGTCAGAGGTACCAGCTGATGCTGCTTTCCAGGCGGGCAAATGGCTGCCTTCTCAGTCCCCCATGGCGGGTAGGGACAGAGGGGAGATGTCTCTCCAAGTCTCTTGAGAGACACTGACCCCACTGCTCTGTCCCGCCCTGGGTCTTGTTTTGCCAAGGTCTCCAAATACCATCACACTGGGATTCTGGTGACAATCTGTGAAGACTGGCACACGTTCGGTCTGTAACGAAAGGGTTTCAGCAGCGTCAGGACAGGACAGGGTCTCATGAGCATTTCACAGGATTCCGGCAGTAGTGGGCGGAGTCTGCAGGGAGCCCTGCCTGAGGCTGTGGACTGGCCTGCAGGAGGGAGTCAGGGAGCGGCCCAGGAGGAAGGAGGAGGCCACCCCGGAGGGGAGGGCGGCCTGGGCGTGGGCAGTGGGTGCGGCTGGAGCCTGGACAGAGAGAAGCAGCCCTGGACACAAGGCCGCTGCAGGGCAGGGGTCCAGTGGGAGGAGCCCCAGTGCCATGGGAAGTTGTTGGGTTGATGTTCTGAGCAACTGGGGGCCCTGGAGGCCAGGAGCAGCTCACCACACACTGGGACACCCTCACATCTGCTATGGACAGTGGAACAGAGAAGTGACAGCTGTCTTTGGAGTCCTTCTTGGGTTTTCTCATTTTCAGGTGACTTCCTGAATTCTCAGGCACCCAGCAGAGGGGGCAGCTTGCAGAACCTGGGACGGCGCCTCCCCGGAGCAGGTTTCTGTGGGGAAAGCAGCAATTTGCCTTCTGGGGCTGTGGTGGGTGGCGTCTAGTTCTGCTCTAGCATCTCGACCACGTCCAGTGCACAGCTCAGGGTGCTGGGTTGTCCACCTGCAGCTTCCTCCTGTCCTCAGGCTGCCCCATCACCACCAGCTCCCACCCTCCGGCACTGGCTCCGCATGCTGCTTTCTGTCCCTGTGGATTTGATGGCTGGGGGACCTCATGGAGGTGGGTCCTGCAGTGTGTGTCCTTTGGGTCGTCTCCCCTAGGTCCACCCCTGGGCCTCCTTCACAGAGCCCCAGGACTTGGTGAGCAGCCAGAGATCCCCATGGATTGAAAATGGGACAGGGCCAGAGGCAGTGGGCCTGGCCAGCGGCGGGGCGGTGGGGCAGAGCCCGCGGCTGGCCGGGCGTTCCCAGTGGGTAATCCAAGCAGCTCTGATAAGCCTCCGCCAAGCCAGGCTGGTGGCTGACACAGAGAGGCGCGTCCCTTGGGTCAGGTCACTGATGACTTGTGTTTGGACATTTGGGCTGGGGCGATGGCCACAGGCCCCGTGGGCTGGGGAGTCGCTTCCAGCTCCCTGGTGAAGGGGAGCTTTGTTCACGCTGCAGGACGCAGGGCTCTCCTTCTTATCCACACACCTGGCAGAGGGGAGGTTGGCGGGCAGGGGAGGAAACAGCTGCCTGAGTGTGACCCGAGACAGTGACAGCAGGACTCCACTACTGGGGCATCCCGGGGAACTTCATGGGGCCACAGCCTTGCCTTTGGAATTGACCAGAGACTCCGGACTCTTGGCGGCTGCCCCCTGCCAAGTGCCTGGTGGAGGGTGCCAGGGAGGGAGGGGCTGGCGAGCGTCTCTGGCTGTCCCCTCCTGGTCTCTGGAGATGAGGAAGGCCCTGCGTGGGGTGGGAGGATTCTCACCAGCCAGCAGGACAGGGGTCTGCAGAGTTCAGTATCAGCCGTGGGTCCACAGATGGCGAGGGTCCTGTGGGGCCAGGCTTCAGGGCTGTTTCTGTTATTTATTTATTTCTCAAAGCACTTTTAAGGTAACAGAAATGTCAAGCAGAAGGTGCAGGTTCCCATGGACTCTCCAACAGTTTCCCCTGTTATGAGGTCCCCTGTCAGTGGGATGCATCTTTAGGGGGGCACCAGGGACTGAACCCAAAGGTGCTCAGCTCCTGAGTCACATCCCAGCCATTTCTGTTTTATTTTGAGACAGGGTCTGATAGATTTCCAGTCGGGGACGGTTAGAAGTTTCAGGAAGCATCCTCAGCGTGGCTCCCATCCACATCCTGATTGGCTTTGGGTTGGGGGCCCCCCTGCGCCTTTTTATCTTTAACACTGAATAATTGTCATGTCACTAGACCGGCTTCCTAAGGCTGCTTTGTGACAGTCACATGGGGCACCATCCTGAGGATTGTCCTCCAGGTCCTGCTCAGCTGTGACTCTTGGTGGCTATCTCCAACCAGCCTTGCGTGGCTCCCATTCTCTGTAGAGCCACTCCCCAGGGCGTCTGCTCAGGAACAGGGCCCTGGGGTGGGGACCCATGCAGGTGCCCGTGGGTTGCAGCAGTGGCCGCAGTTCCAGTAACTGTGGTGTCCTGGGGGAGCTTTCCTCTCTGAGGCTGCACTCCGGCTCTTACTCGAAATTATAGTGTTTTCTGATTATAAATTGGAAACAGTTGGGAAAAACACAGAAACTGATGAAGAGAGAAGGCAACAAGGTCTGACGGGACGCTCCCTCCGGTGGGCTGGGCCTGTGCCTGCGTGCGCCCCTGTATGGGGTGTGCAGACCCCACACCTACGTTGCCAGGAGCCCCCGTGTTTTCGTGCCTCCGAATCACTTCCTGGATGTGACCGTGAGGGCCACAGGAAGTTCCGTTATGTGATCCCAACACAGGAGCTGTTCCTCTTGTCCAGTTTTTATCTTAGGAACATTTAATAGCAATTTCTCTTTCTTTGTCCCGACTGCAATTTCCTAGAAGCCCTGGACAGTGTGGGCAACTGCGTAGGAGCCAAGAGGCCGCACCAAAGCTCCAGGCCGACCCCTGTTGTCCCCAGCAAGGCCACCTGCCCATAGCAGCACCATCAGAGCCCCTGGGGCAGCCTCCCAAGGCTGGCGAGGGCACATCTAGAGGGGCCACGCCACCCGTGTGGGGCAGGCGTGGGACAGGGTGGCCAGGTGTGAGGCAGGGGCAGGTCCCAGCTGGGGGACCCCGAGGGTCTTGGGACACAGCCCCTCCCTCTGTCCCCAGGGGCCTCCAGTCCTGCCCTGAGCTCCGAGATCATAGCTACAGTCTCTACCGCATCCCATGGGAAGGGAATTCTCCATCTTGAGCTCCTGCTGTCCATTCCCGAGGGGGCCGTCTGTCCCCAGGGCAGTGTGAACTCCTTGGGGCTCACGGGACAGTAGCTATGATTTCAGATCTCAGCTCTGTCCCTCGCTAGCTGTGACCTTGTTGTGACCTCTGGACTTCTTCCGTCTCTGGTGTCTCCTGCTCATCTGAACAAGACAGAAGCCTGTGTCTCGCTGTGACTGCAAAGAAGCCACAAGCCCAGCCCACGGGTGTCTAGGTGACAGCCTCCTCCGGCAGGGAGGGGCAGAGGAAGGCCACTCAGCCTCAACTATGTATTTTCATCTCTAACATCATCTCATTAAAAAGGCACCAAGAAGGAAAAAAAGTGAAATTGATATGAAGTCCTTTTAAGTGGGGAGCGGCCGCTGCGGCCCTGAGCGAAGGGCAGCTTTCTGATCTGCTTCCAGTGTGTGGGTGCCCGGGGCTTCTGCGGAGTGTTCCCTCAGCGCCCTCTCCATCTCAGCCAGCCACCTCCACGCTTGCCACATCAGGGGACGGCTGCATGCTGCTCCAAAGTCCCAGCGACCTCTGGAATTGGAAGCATACACGCTTGCAAAATACCCATTTAGCAGCGGGTCGGTTGGGCCAGCTGGGCAGGCCTGCTGGCCGGATCCCGGATCTCCCTTCAGGAATGCCGTGTGGTCTGGGGCCCAGACGCCGGGCCGGGTGCTAAACTTGGCACAACCAGCTGGGTGGCCTTGGAGGAGGCCATGCCCTTCTCTAGGCTCAGCCGCTGTCTACGGAAAACCATGGAGGAGCCTTTGATTGACTGGCTCTCGGTTTTCTAGATCAAATCTCGAGCCACTGGGTAGGGAGGGCTCGTTAAGCACTTCCGAGCTCAGCTCTTGAACTGATAGTGCAACCCACCGCAAACCTATTAGAGGCTCCTGTAAATGGAGACTTTATTGTTTTAGGAGGCAGAAAAGGAACTCAGTGGATGCACAGCTGGAAGTTTTGGCGACAGATGGGCTTAAGGTGTGGTTTAGCTGGTGCTGCGGCTGATGGTTCAGCAGTTCTCTTGCTCTGCCTGCCTTTGTACTGTCAGGCTGCTTGCCTCATGGCCACCAAGTAGCTGCAGAGGTTCCAGGCTTTGCCTCCACATGCCTCACTGGCCAGAGGGAAAGAGGTCTAAACTGAACAGAAATCTTGAACTTTGCTCTGGTTGGACCAACTTGGGAGATGCTCATAACTGGGCTAGATCAACAAGAGCTCCCTGCTGGAGTGGGGGTGGGTCATCACATAGAGCAGCCTCAGGTGGCCCCTTCTACACACAGAGGCCCCCTGCTCCGAGCCTGTGGGGGGTCCTGCCATTAGACTCTCAGGTGTAGGTTGGGCAGTCCATTTGGACCTTCTCAGGAGGACCCAGAACCTGGGCTCCTTAATGTGGGTCCAAAGCGGCAGAGCCCATCTGTGATGATGCTTGCGGAAATGGAGCAGGGAATGCACATTTATTGAGCTCCTACTGCATGCCTGGTTGCTCCTTTGGTCCTCACCATGGCCTGCCAATGCAGGCCACGACCCCTGGTACAGGTCAGGATACCGGGGCACAGTGAGCAGGCTCTGGAGCAGCTGCCCCCAGACCCTGTGGCCCACCCTGTCGGCAGACCAGGGAGCCCCTGACTCCAAGGAGGCTGTGAGTCCTGGAGGGAGGAGCGGAATGCTCTAGAATAAGGACCATGGGTTATACCAGTAATGGACCCTGGTAGGCCACAGCCGCCTGGGGTGGGGTAGGCTGAGGCCTTGGACACGGGAGGCCTGGTTTGGGTCCCACATCCCCTTACCACCCACTGGCTCCCCTGGAACTCAGGAGACGGGAAGGATGGTCCTCACTGAACCCCACTGGGAAGGGTGGCCCCAGCCAGCAGGCTCTCAGCCCTACCTCCAGGAGGACCCGGACTCGAAGGAGAAGCCCTCCCTGCCCACGGTGCAGAGACCTGCCCACCGTGCAGAGAGTGGCGGCTTCTTGGGTCCCCGAGTTCTCACAGGTTCCTCTGGGAAGATCCGACAGGATGGCTGGCAGCACCCTCCTCACCAGATCCCGTGAAATAACGGAGGTGGCTTAGTGGGCCGTGAGAAAGGCTGCCATTAGTGGACTGGGAGCAAACGGGAGCAGGCCCAGGAAGCAGCTGAGGCCCGCGGTGTTTGTGGAAGATTGGGGCCAGGACAGGGGCCACAGCCAGAGAAAAGGGCTGAGAGGGGAGCAGGGACAGTCAGCATGTGGCTGTGCCTGTCCCCAGCACGTCAGCTTCCTCAGGGACGTTCCCCGTCAACATCAGTGGGCCAGGGCTGGGGTCCGAGAAGCCCAGCCCAGGAGGAGGTAGGAACAGGGGCAGCCGCCCCAGCTCCGTGCCAACCAGGCCCAGCGTCCAGCAGTGGAAAGCAATGTCCTGGAAATAGAGAAAAAGAGCACATAGCAGAGGAGTTCAAGGGCAGGACGTGTGCGTGCACAGAAAGAAAGGTGCAGTCCACGCCGCCTGGCCAAGCTCAGGACAACCTCACGGGCCACCATCCAGAGTCCTCCCGGAACCTGAAGGGAAGGCCCAGGAGGCCCAGGTGTTCCAACATCTGCTCACAGGGCTTGCAAAAGTCATTCACAGGAAACAGACCCACGTCCCCATGGATGAGACGGGAGGGCAGCTTCCCGCAGGCAGCTAGGTGTGGCCCTGCGGTTTGCGGTCTACCCGGAGGCGGGCAGTGAAAGAGTCCAGGAGAAACCCAGAGGCCACGGCACGGATGGGGAGGACCTGCATTGTACAAACGTCAGGTGTCACCGAGGTGACCTGGGTCACACCGGGAGCCTTCGAGTGCCTGGGCTCACACTTGCCTTTCTCTGGTGAGAGCGGATAAAACCTCGTGGCTCAAAATTGTGACGGTGGCCCTCATGCTGGACTCTGGTTTCTAGACCTACTGTGACCTTGCGCCCCTGGACCCACACCTCACCTACCCCCCGACATCAACACTTACTTGGGTGAAATTCAGGACAGAAGGGACAGAGCTGCTGAAATCATCCAAGGGAGGAAACCGTCAAGGGCGAGGGGGAGAGGGTCTACCGTGCGTCCACCTCCAGCAGCTCCGCCAGGTGCGGGAAGCCACTGGAGCTGGTGAGGGGCCTCGCGGGCGCCGGGTCTGCCTGGCTGAAATGCTGCGTTCCGAGGAGGGAAGACGAGGCCACAGCTGGGGAAATGGATCCCTGTGCTGTCTCTGCAGCCCGTGGCCCTATGCAGCCAGGTGTCTAGAGGAGCCATCTAGGCCGGTGTCACCTGGACACTAGGGTGTGCTCTCCTGTCCCTTCCAGGGACAGCTGGTCTATTTGACTTGCCAGACTTTGGCCTGGACGCTAGTGGGGCCTAGAAGCAGGACTGGGCTAGGGTGGCCGAGGAGGAGGGACCACAGCCTCCCTCGGGGGCACTCCTTGCTGCCTGTGGCGGCAGCGTCTGGATGGGAAGCCAGGCAGGCAGGCGTCGGGGAGCCCCACGCAGCACGTCCTGGCCCTGCCAGGCCCGCCAGTGGCAGGACATCGGGGCTTCTCTTGGTGTGGGCAAACACGGGCTGGTGGGCTTCTTGGGCTGGGCCCTGAGAGGAGCGGCAGGGCCGGGAAGTTGGGCTGGAGGAAAGGACGCTGGGGTTGGGGGCAACTTCTAAGATCCTGTGGAAGGGGAGGAGCCTGGCCAG
>PVHX01016229.1:0-21887 GCA_004024805.1 Geosciurus inauris
GTATTTTAGATTAGAATGTATTTATTAGGCAATTATTTGCTTTCTTTCCCATAAGGTCTGGTATTCTGAAACATAATTGATGCTCAGTAAAAACATTTTTAGGTAAGTAAATAATTTAGTAGTTTTGGGTATGTTTCCAATTTGAAATAAAATTCATATTTGAAACTGTGAATTAGTGATTCATACTTGGAATTTCATATTACTAGCCTCCCATGTAGGTAAAACAGCTTGAATATTGAAATTGACTTCCAAATTTTATTTTATATAACTTCTCTGTTCATATATGTGTTGGGATAGTATTTTATATATTCCTGTGTGGATCTATTACCTTTCATAACTCAGTACTACTGCATTCCATGCAGAACCCTTGAATTTGCTCTATGGTTATTTTTTCTTCATTGTATTTTACACAATTTGACAAATTAAATTATTTTAAAAAATGTGGTCTGAGTAAAATGTAGTTTTTTTTCCCCTATCTTCCTACCTGTGGAAGATAGGAAAACTTATTAGTAATATGTATATTTCCTCTTCAAATCTTTTATCTGCCATATATCTTTGTTTGCAGCTATAAAACATTTTGGTTAAATATACTATATATATGTAGGTGTAATATCTAATGTATTTAAATAATACATATTTTGAATTAAAATGTTATCAAATGATCTGGTTTTATTGATAGTTTTTTTCACTTTTACTCCTAGGTATAGAGTCATATTACATAGGTCTTCCTTAGTATACCATCTAAATAAGAATGGAAAAAGGAAACTGTTTATTATTTTTCTCTTTTCCCCCAGGTGTTTGATTTGAAAAGTGTGTATTGGTCTATTTAGAAAATCAGATATATGTTCATTTTCATTCCTTTTATAACTCAAGGGTATAATAAATCTGTCTGGGCTTAAAACAAAGAACTTATATTCATAGATACAATTCTTAAACAAGTGATCACATTCCCATGTTTGTTTAGGAACAGCTTTGAAGGAGCTGAGAACATACTTGTCACTATTCAGGTAGTAAAGACTTGTTAATTTCTTTGATATATTTTGATGCAAATCATTTCATTTATAATGTGATTAATAATTGAATAAAAGAAATGGGGAAAAAGAATACAAGCATATAAATCAGTTATTTTTCCCTCCAGAATTGAAGATAGAAACCTTGAGGGAATTAGAGAAAATTTCATTTTATTTATTCAAAGTAAATTGGAAGAAAAACAGAAGAATGGACATAAATCAGACTTTTGGCAGGCTCTAGGTCCAAACATAGATGAATATGTGATCTTTGGAAAATATGAGAGAACAGTACTGTCATAAGGAGTGATAGATAAAGAAATATTGTTTCCATTTATATGGAGTAGAAGGAGCAAGATGGCATGTCTTGAATACCATAGTCAAGGGTGAGGCATCCCAAATTCCCAAGGCCAGTATTATCATGATGGTTGTTATTCTGTACCTTTACTTGACAATTCTGGGTTTAATCTGATCTTTACTGAGCTATGGATGATTTAGCCACATCTGTTTTCCTCATTCAACAAAACACTATTCTAAAATTAAGATAATACTGAATGATCTACAGAAGGAGAGTATCATTTTTTTAATGCCCTGAGCATAGCATTGATATTCTAGATATAAAATGGAAATGAAAAAATCATGAAATGATACTAGCAACTATAAGCGTTACAGTAACCATATTACCTAATCAGAAAAAATGACAGTGAAACCATAGCCAATGCCAGAAAGTAAGAGAAAGGTTAATATTCATGGGTGGTTAACTCTTTCTGCAAGATAATGAGCCATATTAGTGTGCACTGAGCAAGAAGATGCTTAATATATCACTTATTTACAAAATAAGATTAGTGGTAGGGATTAGATGAATGATCTAATCTAGTCCTTACAACTTTGGTAAGAGGGACATTTGATTTATCTGGGAGATTTAGACATAGCATTGTTTTTGTTGTTGTTTGTTTATCTCCTATATCCAGTATAAGACAACTTATATCCAACACGGGAACATAAATGCTCCTCATTACAACTTAGCCTGTTGTCTCCTTATGCCTTAGTATCCCTAGAGAAAATTAAATTTCACAACACCAAAAATTAATCAATTACCAAATACTTAAATCAGTACATACTTATAATTCTGTAGGCACATCAAATAGGAAATAAATATAGAGATTAGTATGTGAGAGGGGAAACATGAATAAATAATTACGATGTCCTCGTGATGGAATAGCATAGCACACAGTATAACACTGCCAATATACAGGGAGACACAACTCACTTTGCTTGTGTTGGGTGGGTAGTGGACTTCAGCCATGGGGAAGCTTTTATGGGAATGATTATTTCAGTGGGATCTTGAAAAATCAGGCAGACTGGCAGGTGTTGGTAAGGGTACTTCAGGGTGATGGATGTGCAGTTTTGTTTAACAAATGTGCAGTTGATGAGAATGTGTGTTTTTGTTTGACAAATCTTTTCTGGAAAACTACAATGTACCAGGCACCATGTTACATAACAAGGCTACAGGTGTAAGTAATGCATAGCCCCTGACTTGAAGGAATTTCTAGTTGAATGAAGCCAATTGATCAAAAAAAGATACTTTTAGTAAAATTATACAACTGCAATTCATCTTATATTAGGCATTAGTCATATACCATGTACTAACATAGGTACTTTTTATGTATTTAAATCCAAACTTCTCACCTTATAATTGTAAAACTGAAGTTTGGGAAAGTTAATTTCTTAAATAAAATATAGTCAATAAGATATAGAAGCTGAATTTCCCCTCTAAGGAGAACAGAGGGGGAAAAAAAAGAGAGATGCTATAAGCAGGTTCTGGAGGATTTTATGGCCTGCCTTCCAAATTTATATTCCATTTATGTTTGTAAAAACTGAATTTAAAGGGAAAAGTCAGACTTGGTAAGTTGGTTTTAATGTGACTGAATTACTGGAAGCACTATGAGTCCTTTTCTGTCTATTGTGAAAAGATACATTCCTTTTATCTTTTTGTTGATATCTTTAAGGAGTTTAAAAATATCTATTACTTGTGTCTTTGGCAGCCTTTATCTCTATTTTCTATTTAGCTTTTCCGATTTCAATGCTGGAAGTCTTTCATTATTTTCTGGCATTTTACCCACTGGACCAGCTAACTTTTGGTTTTAGTGGTTCTCCCAACTATAAATCTGTCTTTGGTAGTATTAAAAATAATTGAAATAAAATGACATTATAAATTGAATTTGAGAGAGAACCATCTATGAAATTAGATACAAAATTGTATTGTTCAATTTTTAACTCCAGTTAACAGGGAAGAGCTTGATTACATGCCCTTGCTAACTTCCCAATGGAATTAATATCAGTAACGAAGGGCCAAGTCATCTATTCCCTCACATTACATGTAAAGGGGGGTCAAGCTTATTGCTGCTGAGAAAAAAGAACATCTTAATAAATATATGCTGAGGGAATAAGTGGAGGAGAGGCAATATGGCCACATTTATAACTTCATATGGTTCTTGGTAAATCACATCAAGGCCAAATGATTTATCCTGGGTCTAAAAAGTCCTTATAAATGTATTCTCAATGCAAAAGTATGATTATATTTTCTCTGTAGTTGTCTGTATTACCAGAGATTAAGAGGGGAACTGAATTATTCAGCTTTTTACTGTACCATGTTCATTGGCATTATGTTCACAGAATCTCTCTAAAAAGTTATACTTTCAAGAGAAGAAAAATTAAATACGCCAAGCTGAATCTGACAACAAACCAAAGTGAATCCCATTAGCCAGCTGGACCTTCTAAATGAAACAGTTAATCCTCTCATGTTGGCAATTCTTTCCATATCTGTTGGTGCCAGTACATTTTGTGCAGGGAATATCTAAAAGCAGACAGCCTGTGTGAAAGGTGACAGAGGTTGAACTGGCCATTAACTGCACATGTAAGTTGCTATTCATCATTAAGGTCATTGCCAATGTCTGCATATAAACCTGAGTGAATATAATTTCTTTAAAACTCTGCAGTCATTTGTGAGAAAATTACTGAAGGATTTTCAAATGTCTTTCATTTATGATGTCCATTTTGTGATATAATTAAAATTATTAATAAAATATACTGTTCTATTATTTTATAAAGGTTTACATAATTTACCATAAAGTCTATACCTGTATAGAGACATTAATACTGTGAGTAAAAAAATATGAGTTGCTTCTCTGTTTGACAATCATAAATCAAAAACATTAGTTTTGCTCTATACTGAGAATGAAAATTCAGGTGTTCACATACATTGGATTTATCAAGGCAGTTGGGTTATATCCAATAAAAATAAATTCCTTGAAAAGTGGTCATCTCTATTTAAGATTAGACCTTTAATTTTATTAATAATGCATCATTTGATTTACAAAAAATGCCTATGGAACATTTGGAAATTATATTGCTTCATTACTCAAAATTTAACTATAATGTCACATGATATTCTCAATAGATAAATATCTTTCATTCAAATTGCTAATGTCTTTACTACCAAGTTTAATAGTGTGCATAATGGACAAATCCCATGAAATCTGAGTAAAAATAACTTACATATGCTAATAAAGATATTTTTAAAACCATAACATTTGAGAAAATATTATTTAAATAGTCAAGAGCAGTTGAATGTACTTCCTCACCAGCTGAATGTGTGTTTACTACCCCTAAGGCTCCCAAGATTAACACTTATCCAGAACTACCAGTGAAGCCAATCCCTTGTCCCAGAGAGGGATCTGGGTGGGTTGGAGAGTGGGTGACGAGCACTGGGCCATGTCCATGCACAGCCTGCCATGCCAGTGAGAACCTGAGGCACAGAAAGCCAGGAAAGAGGCAAGCCAAGGCACACTGACCAGTTGCAGTGGAGCAGCACAGGAAGCCTGGCCTGCCCAGTGTATACACTTGTTCTACACAGTGCCAGTGCTACAACCCCGAACCCTCAAGCATCTGCCAACCTCAATCTCCCACTTCCCTGCCAATGGTGGAGAAAACAAGTGGAGCAGACCCAAATTGAGATAAGCATAAATTTGAACCAGTAGCATTGGTCTTTTTCAAACCCTTATTAGTATATATTTGGACCAATAGTGTTGATTGAAGTGCTATATAAACTCTTAGAGTAGCACACTCGATCAGTAGCCCCTGTTAGGTCCCCCTTGCCCTGGGAGAGCTCTGTTTCTTTTCTTCCCACATGAATAAATCCTACTCTTTCACATTTACTCTTCCTGCTCTATGGATTTCATTATCTGAATTCATGAAACAACTTGGAAAGAAGAAATTGGTGGTGAGCTTCTGGGATCTGCTACAATACTGGAGGATATAGCCTGCCATTAAGAACTGCAACATGCTACTCAATGGTAGTGGAGAAGAATAGGACTTTGCTGGGTGTGATTCTCAGAATTGACATTGGCAGTCATCCCCTGCCTTGATTAGCTGCTAACACTACAGCAGGCTTTCTCGGCTGAAGAGGCCTTCAGCTTATGCAGACCCCACCCGGCAGGAGAAATAGAGAATTTCCAGTTTCACCTGCACTTACCACATGTTATGCTTTTCATATATGCCCAGCTGGCTCTACATGAGATGCATTACATGTCTCATCACATTTTTTTCCCTCACAATAAATATATTAAATGGGTCTATTTCTAAAAGATGAGGAAACAGGTACAGGATGTAAGTAAATATAATGCAGATTCACAGAGGTATTAGAGAACTGAACAAGCACTGATCCTGGCCCTCAAAGTGTTTTTAGCCAAATGGGTTAAGTTGCCTAGTGAGGTCAACCAGAATACTACTTGCTTTAGTCAGCTTTTTCATCACTGTGATGAAAGGATCTGTCCAGAACAATTGTAGAGGAGGAAAGGTTTATTTAAGGGCTCAAGGTTTCAGAGGTCTCAATCCGTTGCCAGCAAGCTCCATTCCACGGGGCTTGAGGTGAGGCTGGACATCATGGCAGAAGAGTGTGTCAGAGAGAATCGGCTCACATGATGATCAAGAAGATTTCTACTCACCAGATACAAAATATATACCCCATAGCCACACCACCAATGAACTACTTCCTCCAGCCACACTCTACCCACATCATCCAGTTAATCCCATCAGGGATCAATTCAGTGATTAGGTTACAGCTATAACCCAATTGTTTTTCCTCTAAACTTTGCATTGTCTCACACAGGAGCTTTTTTGGGGACACCACATCTAAACCATAACACTACTGGATATATTGATGAGGGCAAAATATATAATGCATCATCTGGCATTGCCCTTACATGCTCAGTATTCTTGTACTTTCAAGGTCTCCTCTGAAAAGGAGTCTCATGATTTACTGTCATCTCTCTAAACCAAGCCTTTGTGATGCTGAGCTCTATACAGGCTACCTCCACACCTTTCTCTTTGCCAAAGTGCCTTTCCAAGTTGTATTAAACACTCTTCTAAGGCCACAGAATACTCTGTACCTATTTCCTTCATGGCAATTATTACTGTCATGGTGAAATAATTTTTTCTTTTCTTCTCCACATTCTTTATTGGTGCACTATAGTTGTACATACTGATGGGATTTGTTACACATTTGTATATACACATAATAATTTGGCCAACTTCACTCCTCTGACTTCCCCTCTCCCTCCATACCTCCTACCTTTGGGTCCCTTTTCTCTGTTGATCTCCCATTGATTTTTAGAAGATCCATTGTCACCTTTCTTTTCCTTTTCACTTTCTGCTTCCATATATGAGAGAAGACATATGACCCTTAACCTTCTGACTTTTACTTATTTCACTTAACATAATGATCTCTAGTTTCATTCATTCTCCTGCAAAAGCCATAATTTCATTTTTTCTTTGTGGCTGAATAAAACACCATTGTGAATATATACCACATTTTCTTAATCATTCATCCATTGATGGATACATAGGGATGGTTCAATAGTGTAGCTATTGTGAATTGTGCTGCTATAAGCATGGGTCTGCATGTGTCACTGTAGTAAAATGACTTTAATTCTTGAAGGTAAATAGAAGTGGTATAGCTGGGCAATATGGTGGTTCCATAGCTGTCTTTTGAAGAGCATCCATTAGCAATTAGGCAAATGCAAATCAAAACTACACTGAGATTTCCTGGTACACTGTCAGAATGGCAACTTTCAAGAATACAAATAAAATGCTGGAGAGGATAGGGAGAAAAATGAACAGTTTACCCTGTTGGTGGGACTATAAACTAGTATGACCACTGTGAAAATCAGAATGAATAATTTTTCCATGTCTCACTTCCTCCGATCTCAACTATATGAACTATAAGGCAAAGGTGTGATTTGAAATATGCAGTTTGTCACTGTGATGTATATTGTTATGATGTGTTTTTTTCTTGAAACATTCTCTTCTGGTACTCTTTTCAAATATGTCTTCTCCTGCGTACTACCTTTCTGATTATTCTTTGTTTCTATTTTTAGCATTTGGTGGTGTTCTCTCCTCATCTATACTCTCTCTTGACAATCTCTTACACTTGCTTTGTTTCAACTACTTTCTACATGGCAAAGAGTCCAGCTCAGGCTTTTTTCTCTGTTACCCACTTAATATAGCCATTTGGAGAACTCATAGATATCCCAACCTTAACATGTCTAAATCTTAATACTGATTTTCAGCCTCATCCTTGCTCAGTGCCATTCTTCACTCTGTGTTCCATCTCAGTAAAGAGCACACTTCTTCAACTAATTTTTAGTCCCTCACATTTCTCATCAGATCTGTATCAAGCCCCGTTGGGTTAACTTCCACCATATACCTGAAGGCCTCCATCTTCTTTCCACCACTAGTGGAGAAAAGTGTGCCATCACTTTTAGACTTGTGAAGTACTGAAAGATTTTAGTGATTCTACTTCTGCTTTTGCTTCTCTACAACTCATTGAATTTTACATAAAAGCCAAAGAAAACCTCTTAAATTATAAATAAGATCATGTGACTCTCATGATTAATTTTCTTAACATTGCTCAGA
Organism: Geosciurus inauris; assembly: GCA_004024805.1. Lineage (NCBI taxonomy): Eukaryota > Metazoa > Chordata > Mammalia > Rodentia > Sciuridae > Geosciurus > Geosciurus inauris. The sequence goes on from PVHX01016229.1 coordinate 7,983, forward strand.
GGATAAAAGTTACTCAATCTTTCAAATTTGAAGTTGAGGCTGACCTTTTAGGTTGCAATATTCTCATTTCCCATTGTGATACCAGTATCACATTAAAACTGATCAATGGGATATAATTTTAACTGTGATATCATTGTTCACATTTTTTCCCAAAAAGTTTTTATGGCAGATAGAAGACGACATACCTCCAAATTAGTCAATAATAAATTACAAAAATTTTGTTTAAATTGCCCAATTTTCTCTGACCAAATCTGTACTTCCTGTGTACAATACTGTCTCTCTTTATTCTCTGTCCTCAAACCATAACCTTTCTTTGGCCTTTTCAAGCTATCTATTCTGCTGTGCTCTACATACATCCATTTCTAAATTGCATCCAGGAGCATGTTTCCTGAACATTGTGAAAGCTAATGAAAACAAAGCCCAAACCTATGACTCTCTGTGCATCTTCCAGTATAGTTCTAGAAACATGATAGATTATCCCACCACACTGCCTTACCCAACCCTGCTTAAAAAACACAGCTCCTTATCTTTTGTCACTGGATATGTTGACCCATGCTCATGATGTCTACTTCATTCCATTCTTAATGTTTGTGCATATACTTTTCCTTTGTACAAAATGTTCTTTGCTGTATGCTTTGCAACACTGACATAAATTGATCTTTTTAGCTTTATTACAAGGTACATGAGGGCAAGGACTATGTTGTGCTTGCAGCTATCACTCTAATGCCCAACATAGTGCCTAGTATACAGTTTTCTTTCAAAGAAATGCATTGAATAAATATGCAAATGAATGAGAGAAAGAATAAAGAATAATGCATAAAACATAAGCTTTTGAATGATTGTGGTTTGGAAACATTTAAGCTTCATGGTTAATTGTCTTTCTTAAATAAAATATGAATTGCAGTTTAAAATCCTGGGTGTGATTTGATGTCTGTGTAGGAAGAGGATACTACTTTTTTTTTTTTTTATTTTTTGAGATGAAATGTAACTTGCTTATTTCACTTATGAAAATCTTTGGCCCTGAACCTATTTGATCTGAACCAATAGGACAGCACCTGTGGAAATTAGAATATATTTTCAATTCACAATTTATAGTCTAGATTTCTATTTTGGAAAGTTGTATTAATAAGGTGAAAGAAAATATATATATATATATTTGGAGTTGCAAAATAAGAATTTTTTTATATTCTAAATTGTAGGCATCATATGTGATTTTGAGAAAAGAGGATGAATCTGACAACCATATAATTGTCTTTGGTCATATGATAAAAATCCTCTGTACCATATAAATGTATAGTGTTTATTTTGCACATGCAGGAGGACTTTTTTTTTACACTGGTCAATTTAAATGCATATAGAATGAGCCAAAACAACTTCTATGGCTCCCAAGAAAATCAGAAAATATCCATGCTCAGAGAGTCATATGTTTATGTCGCTCTTTGGAAAGCCTGATGAAAACAGGCTTTAGTCACACTTTTAAGCAACTACAGTTTTATCTGTGATTACAATCTCTTTTTTCAGTCTTCAAATGAATTTTGAAGTGATGAATGTCTGTGCATGTGTGTAAATGGAGGCATAGAAAATAGTCATGGACTGGAAAATGACTTTTACAGATCAGAACTTTGTCCTGATGGTCAGGATTAAGACAAATCTATTTTAAAAACATATCTTGAAAGTTTTTGTCAAATTTTGAATTGTGAATAGAAATGTGGCCACTGATTGGGTATAGCCACTTTAAAATATACTCTACAGTGGCACAGTTCTGTGTCAGTATATTTTGTAACTCCATCCACTAAACATACATCCAGCCAACTCCCCATGCATCTCTCCATCTACCCAACCATTTAGTTATCTGTTCAGATCGCATATATTTTCTGTAGACCTACTTAATTCTAGGTACTCTGCAAGTTATTTGATTATAGTAACAAACAAGATAAATATTCCATGGCTTCATTTTCTTTGATGCTTAAGGCTGTAAGAAAGAAATCTTAAGTGAAATTTTTACATAAATATTAATTAGTTGAAATTGTACCAAGTGTCATTACAGTACAATGGGTCACTACAGAATATCATTAACATGCATGATTAGAGATGGGATTTAACCTAGTATGAAAATTCAGGTAATTTTTCCCTGTGCCAGTGATATTTTGTATGAAACCTGGTATTTGGGTCAGAGTTGGCTAAAGGCTGGGTTAAGAGTAGGAGTGATGAAAAAGTATGGAGGGAAGGATAGCATGTAAAACAGCTCTCTAAGACAAGATGGGACATGATACCATTGTAGTTCCCTTTCCTTTCCAGACTTCTAGAGGAGCCCCCATTCTTTGGCGTGGGTCTCCCTGACTTTATCTCTGTGCCTTTCTCCTGTAATCGTATCTTTCTATAAATTCTCCTATTCTGCATTTCTTTTTCACTATTAAGGACGGTTGTGACTACACTGGGTCTACAAGGATAATCCAGAGAAAACTTTTCCAATTTAATGTCATTGGATTAATTTAAGCATGTGACTATATGGTGCTTTTGTTTTTGAGAGAGCAAGGATAGAGGAAGAACAGGTTTAGCAATGGGCTGAGATTATGAATTGAGGTTTGAGGATGTTCCAGTGAGATAGTCAGCTAAGTGGAGATGTAGAGCACGTAAACTGGATATATGGCTTTGGAGCTGTTGTTCTGTATGTGTTGGAGTTGGAGATACAAATTTTGAATGACTGAGGCACAGATGATAACTGATGTAATAAAAACCATCTGTAGAGGGTATATAAGAGAAGAGAGTTTGGGACTAAGACTGGCTGTTATTCCTACCCAAGAAACTCCTTAGTTGCTTTTCTTCCCAGGACTCAGCACCAGGAGTTTTGTTTTGTTTTGATGTATTTATTTTCAGTTACCTATTGAAAAATTTCCCTAGTGACCTCTCCCTTTGCCTCTCATCTTTCTTTCTTTTATATTCTTTCCTGATGTGCTGTTTATCTTTCTCTGTTCTATGAATTTTGTGCCAGGTTCTATAATAATTTTCTTGATATGTATTTATCAGCTCGTGTCCTTATATTTTGTTAATGTAAGATGTCTCTTATTTATATAAAAAAGGAGGTATATAATAATAAATAGGTAAGAAGAAAGGGGATGTCAATCCTATTCTTACAAGTTTTAAATATCCAGTTTTTGAGAGTATGAGCTTTTGAGTCAGAATTCTGGGCTAAAATTCTACCTCTATTGCTTGCTGTTTTAACTACCCCTGCCTCAGTTTCCATACTTTTATATGGCAATAATAATAGTACTGATCTCAGAGGGCTTCTGGAAAGATTTAATAGGAAATGTGAAGTATGTAGAACAGTACTTGGTGCATGACTAATACTAAATAAAGTCTGGTTATTATTGTAAAGACAAAAAAGAGGTTTTGGTCTCTAAACCTATTTGATATGCCCTAAAGACAATCTGCTTTGTAACTCAGTTCTTTGCTGCAGATTCAAATAAAGCTGATAATGGCATAGTAATAGTCAAACATTTCTTCCTCCTTCATATGGCATCATAACTAATAATTTAAAAACTGTCTTAAGTGTGTGCTCTATAAATATTGATTCATATTTTACTGGCCATAGTTTAGAAGTATTTTTCTAAACTAATAATATATCAACTGAGAAATCCTTTTTCATTGAATTCTGATTATTCATTGTTATTAACTTGGAGTATTTCTCTCTTAAAGCTGGACACTTTCCTCTGTCTTCTATATTTTCTATCCTCAAGTGTGTTGAACTGCATAATTTGTTCCTATCACTGCTTTTTGGTTAGAGTACAAAAGCTACCTCCATTTGCCTTAGGAATTTGGTTGGCCATTGGTTAAATAACACACTTAAAGATGAATTTTGTTAATTAGCAACAATAACTAATTTCAACATTTAAATAAACCCTTGGCAGTTTAATCAACAAAGAGTTGAAGTTAACATTAAAGAGTTGACACTAAAGTTCTTTACATTACATTTGATTAGCATGACAACTCACTGTATTCATATTTATTCTACCTAGAAGGTTAGGATGCATTATTTATGATTGTGATTCTTCTCTCTGCATGAAATATTAAGACTCAATAGATAGAAAGATGTAAATAAAAGTGCTGATTTTCATCTCACAGTAATGTAAAAACCTGGTGGCAAAAACATTTCATATTTAAAGATTAGAAATTGTGATGGACTGATTTATTTACATGATTCCTCATACTTTAAAGCTAGATGGTTAATTTTGACAGACTCCTGAAATATGTGACAAAACTGAGTACATTCTCAGGAAAAACAACCCAGGATAAGAGCACAGTCTATAACTATACTCAAAGCTACATCAAAGGGTGGGTCTCATTAAAGTTACCCACAAATGCCAGCTGAACCCTTGGCCTGGCAGGACAGTATCAATGGGTTCGTGGATTAAATAGAGTAACAAAAACACTTTTTAAAAAAATTGACAAAATATTGAAAAACATGGACTTTTCCAGAAAGTATCTATTGAAGGAATCTTTATAAAAGCCCATAGATACCATATTGTCTGTACTGTAGCTGGCAGTCCTGCCTTCTCTTGTCTGTTTTTTAGCTCAGTTTTTAGCCAGTCCCCGCAACTCTGCAGCAATCCTTCAGCAAGTCGGCTCAGAACTAGGAAAGTGGGCAAGTGAGCGAAGAAAGGAAGGAAAGCAAAAGCTTATATGATTCATCTCTGCCTAGTTCATTCTGCACTGGGGTGAGTGGTAGTGTGGAATAACATATTTAGACTACAGTAGTCAGTTTTAAACAAATACCGTATTTTCTCAGAGGATGGAATGTAGGATGAGTGCACAGAGATATTCCATTTCAGATGAATATCAGAATAAAAATGTAGGAATATACATCTGATCAACTACTCATGTTGTATTTTGGTCCTTATACTATTACCTAGGAAATGAGTTTACAGTTTTAGATAATGCTCTTTATTTCCCCTCATGCCACACATCTAACTAATTGCAAGTCAATCCATATTATCTTCAAAACATATCTAATATTTTCCTCAGGGATATTGCAAATGCCTGCTTCCATCCCCATTTTCCAGAATCTAGTCTCCACACAGTAGGGTGATTTAATATGATTGTGATATGTTTATACTCCAAACAAATTCAGGAAAAAAATAATTTCCTTGCTTAACCTACAAGTTTTCCTCCCATTGCTTCTCAGCTCTGACCTCCCCTCTTGAGGTTCTACCTCCATTGCCTAGGTAGCCACAGAGGCCCCAACTTATAAACACCTGCACACACTCCACCCAGTTTTGAGCCTTTGCACCGGCTGTCCCCTCTGCTTAAGGATTGTCACTATACACTCCCATGAGTACCTCTCATTTACTAAGATCAGTCTCGAAAACAACCTCTCCAGATTGCCTCCTCTGTTCACCCTAATATGGTCTCCTCCATCACTGCCCATCCCTGTAACTGCTTTACTTTTCCTCATAATACTTTACTCCATTTGGCTTGCTATGCATTTTTTATTGATTTTTTGTTTATCTCTTTCCATTAGAATGAGATTTTTGTGGAAAGAAAAAACTGTTTGCTTTATTTTCCATTATGTCCCTGCACTTAAATCAATGCCTAGTACATATTAAGTACTCAAAATATAAAATATTTGTTGAAAAAATACTAAATGAATGTTTATGAAATTATATAGATATGCTGAAAATATTAGATCACATTATAATACGTTTAAAATAAACTTACTTTATATCATAGCATTCTTTTAAAAATTATAATTTGGGGATATCTATAGTTGTCTTCCTTATTATCCTGTTTAATATAGAGTTGATCACATTTAAGAAGAATAATGTAAAATAAGCTTGACTTGTCACTTTTGGCCTTACTGAATTATATAAAATCTACAAATGTATAAAACATATTTGAAAATAAACTTTGTTTTCATATTATCTCAAGTGCTCTTAAATTCTTATTTTCTTTACTACCATCTATAGCTTTTAACTATATTTATTTCAGTATTGAAAAGCCAGATTGGTCCCTATGATAAATATGTTGTTAGTCTTCTCTTGAATCATGTACCTTTTTATATTTCCTGCTTTCCTTGACTACTTTAATCCAGCTTCAGGTCCTTTGGATTGATTAAAATCCTCTGAAAAATGGAATTGGAGGAAGAAAAAGAGTCACTCACTATTAACTAGACTACTGACACGTTGATCAGTTTAAGTGGAATCACATGAAGCAACGGACATTCTCTTATATTTTTAATGATGGTATAAATTGTATAATTTCCCTGGATGTAATTTGTCAGTGTATGTTTTAAAATTAAAATCCTTAAACACATATTGTTTGATATAGAAACTCTGATTCCATGTGCAAACTCAATCACTACCCCATGTGATGTGGCAGAAGCTAGGAGATCCAGGCTTGCTAAAAACTAATTGTGGTGATAGGCATGCCTCAGTAGCCTCAGAAGCTACTGAGGTGGCCCATTCCATCCAGTGCAGTGTAAATACCTGTATTGCAATTTTTTATTAACTACCTAAAGGAAAGAGTTGCTTTTTAATCTTTCACACTTTGATCTTTAAATGGAATGAAAAAAGAATTTAAAATGAACGATTTTTTTTGAAATCATGGCAATAGGACAATATTATCTCATCAAAGTTGGGGTTTGGGAAAGTGAGCTTAAGTACATAAATAAGTACATGTAATGGAAATTGGATTATTTGACATCTGTTTACAAAGTCTTTGATCTTTTCAATTGAAATTTAATATTCTTTATCCTATTTAGCTGTGGTTATTAAAAATATGTTCCTATCCTTAACTTAGTTTTGCAGAAAATAAGAAGAAATTCTAATTCCAAGTGAGTAATTGTAGAAAAAAGGCAAAGATGGGTGCATAAATATTTCTATCTTAAAACGACATAGTGAAACATAAAAAATAATAATAAAACAAGGTCTTACACAGTCTTTCAATTTTGTTCTGGTTATATTAATTAAGGTGAAAATATACAAAATTGAATATAAATTATCCACTTTTAAACATATAAATGCATGTTTAAACAAAAATATTTTTACTTTGTGGAAAAAAAGCATCAAAGTGTTAACACTCATAAGCAGAACTCTTTTATTTTCCTAATTCAGGTAGCTTAATGATTACTATTTTCATGACAATTTTCAGACATAAATGCAATCAGGGTGAGGAGTGATTTCATCCCCTCTAACCCAAATATTTGGAACTAAATCAACTTTATCCTTGGTCTCTTCTCATCTGTCTTTTAGTGTCTTTATCTTTCTGCTTTCCTTTTCCTTCCCATTTTGCAGAATCAATCTTCACAGCAACAATTTGCCTTTTACATATTCTAAAGTTGTTCACTATATAGATACCGCCTCAGACTCAGGGCTGAGTTATTCTCATATTCTATTTATTCTAAAATTACTTTTCTAGGAAATGCAGAATTCTAAAGAATAATTCCTTTAGGATGTATTTTGAGTAATTAATCTTGGACAGCTTAGTAAGAAATGTTTTGTTCTCCGGTTACTAGTGAAGAGAAGTTGTACTTTTCCAAATAGTAATTTACATGTAAATAGCTATCACCAAATAGCAACAAGAGCATAACAATAATCATGCAGCTGTTTGCATATCATTTGCTTTTTAAGGACCCCCAAGGAGAAACATAAATGAATAACCATGGGCAAACTGATCTATTTTCTGTTGCTATAGTAAAACTGTATATATGTCTAGTGTAACCCATTTTCAGCTAAGAACAGAGCAATACTGTGTTTATGCTACTGGACAGTTCTCAGCCAAGCAGAAGAAGGGTCTAGGATAGTTTCTTCAGAGGTTGTGCTATTCCTCTTGCTTTTCACAGGAGACCACTCTGTAGGTGTAAGGAAGTGTTCTTGTGGGTGGGGGAATGCAAAGAATGTTTTACATCACTTTTTTAAAAACCTGCCTTTTAAAAAGGAGATTAAAAGCTTGCATACTGACATGGTTAATGTGGAAATATTCTGTAGTATATGAAATTGAATATCTGTGGCTGGCATTTTAAATTTCTATTTTTTATAGATAAACAATATACTTTGAAACACAAAGAACAATATGTGAATTATGCTTTTCAGTTACTAAAAGCTATTTACATGTCTATTTTATAATTTTAAATAGAAATTCTTAGTAATTACACACAAGAAACATTTTAAAACAAGATAGATATTCTTGAAGAAAAGAAACACATTCTACCCATTAAAATGACTTATTGTATTCAAAAGCTGTTGATTATGGTGAATTCTGTCAACCTTGTATGGTCAGGTAATTGGGTAAACCATAAAATATGACACTAATATAAAATCAGTTTCCAAAATGAAAAAGATGTACTAGTTAAAATTCAAAGTAATTACAAATCCTCATTAACTCAGCCCAGCTGAAGACAATAGATAAGTCTAAAATGCTTCCTGGCTTCAAATCAATCCCTTGTTATTAAACAGTTTGCAACCAGTAATTTATTATTGACTCAAAGAGTCATTTCAATTTTATGAGGATGATTTTTTAAAAAAATTTCTATGACCAAAAATTAAGACAGTCATGTTTAAAAGACACTATAATCTAATGAATAATACTGTCCTTACACTGGCCTTTCACATCTTTGGTATTGATTACAACACATTCAGAACCATGCAGAAGGTCAGCAGCTTTCATTCTGCTGCAGCGAGCAGCAGTGTAGTTCAATGGAAATGAGGGAATCTTCGGCAATCCCCTCAAACCTCCATTCAGCAATATTATTATATGAGTAAATATAAAGTAGTTATTTTAAAAGCACATGATATATGTGAAAATAATACATATTTTAAAGATAGCTACCATATTTATCCTGGACCATAAATTTGACATATTATAGTTCATCTTCAATTTTAACAAACCTTTGTAAGTTAGTTATTATCTTGCCCATTACACAGATAAGGAATAAAGCTTTCAATAAGTTTCAATAAGTTAGATAAATTTACCTAGTTCAAACTGAATTCACAATTGGATTCAATTGCATAGCTTAAGTCAATCTCACAGAGCAAATCAGGTTCTCCTATGTAGTCTATTTAATGAGACAAATATGTATTGTGTCTTTCGACACAGAAAGAAGCCCTCTTTCAGTTGACTGTTTATTCAAGTGAATAATATTCATTTATTGAATAACTAATGGATTTTGTGTTAAATAAAGTATGTGTGCAACATACTACTTGTGTGTTGAAATAGAACACCATTTGAAAAGAAAGTCAGCAAAAGTTAGTATACTGATTTTTCAATAAGATTAGACTCCAGGTATTCTTAAGTTCTATATATCTCCAACCTAGTATTCATAGCCACATCTGCTATTCACATCACAAAGAGATTTTCAGATGGTAGATAAGACTTTACTAGCATGAGATACTGGAAGTGATCCTGGGCACAGGGATGGATACTGGTTGAGTACATGCTATATGGTAGTCATTTTAGATGTACTAGTTCATGTAATCATCTCAGAAATACTTTTTTTTTGAATGGATATTATTAGGTCAAGAGACTATGTGGATTTTTTTTCTTAAGCCTGGATTTTCTGACATAAATAAGTTACTAAAATCATAAAGAAGTGGTGGATAGAAAGAGCATTATTTATTTCTACCATTTTGTGTGACAAGAACAGTTTTGGGAAGTGATTCACTCAAGGTCTCAAAGTGAATCAGCACTCAAACTGTATAGGGACATACTAGAATCCAGGTTTTGGAATCCTATCTCCAAATTGTTTTTGGGCAGTGGTTCCCAGTGACTTTAATAGGCACATAATATTCTTGTCTAAAATCTATTTTGTTTTCAGAAGTAAGAGGGCAGGCCTTTCTCCCTAAGAAAACAAGCTCTTATCTCAGTATTTTTTGTTTCTTTTATTCCCTTTCCTTAGTACAAGTTCAGTCAAAGAAGCAGGACTGGGGCTGGTTGTGGCTCAGCGGTAGAGCGCTTGCCTCGTATGTGTGAGGCACTGGGTTCGATCCTCAGCACCACATAAAATAAATAAAGGTATTGTGTTCATCTATAACTAAATAAAATATTTAAGAAAAAAAAAAAAAAGCAGGACTGACCAAGTGACTTTGATGGACACATTTACTGGCTGGAAAGAAGTCAGGAAAGCTGAGAATTTCCTCACCTGCCACCTGTGATGTGCGAAATCAAGGCAGGCAATTCAATTTACACTATTATCCCAAAAGAGATTCTTGAAAGCTCTTCTCTAGTATTTCATTTGCTTTGCTATGTGCCAATGTAATCTTTTTAAAGTAAGTTTAATTTCTGTATTTTGCTTCCTAACAGCCACTCAAACTTACAAAAAGAAATGTGAAAAATCTACATACGAATAACATGAGACCTGCCTAAAGATGAGATTAGTCAAGAATAGATTAGGAATAAATATATAGATATATTCCCATTATACAGACTGCTGGCTACTGTGTTCACACTTGTGCCCTAGTATGTTGGGGTGGTCCATACAATTATGGTAGCAAATGGATGAGAACATGGCAAAGCAGTCTGGCTATTAAAACATCTACCCAGAAGTCACCCAGGCACTTTCAACTCATATTTCATTCATTGGCTAAAGCAAGTTACATGGCCACCCCTGGCTTGAAATCATCAGGGAGTTGCAGTCTCTCTATGTGCTAAGAAGAATAGAGTCATAGAATATTTATGAACCTCATAGCTACTATTGCAGAGGGAATGCAGCATTTTAGAAAATATCTCTGTATAACTTTGTAGTAAATAAGAGATAAGAAGCTACTGAGTTTATCAGACATAGAATGATAAAGACTGTAAGTTTCCACTTACATAAATGATCTAAAATAGTCAAATTTATAAAAATCAAATAATTGAATGGATGTTACTAGGGGCTTGGGTAAGGGGGAGCAGGGAGTTATTTATCAACAGGCATACCTTTTCAGTTACACAAGACAAATAAGCTCTAGAGATCTGCTGTACAACATTGTACCTACAGTTTACAATAATGAATTATCTACTTATGCTGCGTAAGAGGGAAGATGCAAGGTAAGTGTTCTTACTACAATAAAATGAAAATAAAAACTATTTCACTGATAAAAGACATTGCAAAGAAGAAAAAGATAATAAAATAACATTGCACAGGTAAACGGAGATACTATTCTTGTCTGCTCTGTTAGATAATGAGTAATAATAGAATGAGACTGGGGATGTTAAACTCTAACTATGAAGAAACCTTTCATTCTGACAACTGCTTCAGGGACAAATATATATCTCATTGCCATGCCCCTGGATCACAAAGATAACTTGGTTGGCTGATATAGGTCTTTCATTCTTTCTGTCCTGTCTTTTTGAGATGTTGCCTCATCAGTGTTTCATTCAGTCTCTCTGTCCTTGGAATTTTGTCACTTTCTAAAATGAGTTGCAACTGAATAATTTAACTGAAACTGAATATGGCACCTGTTATTCAAACACTTCAGGGTTGAGTTCCTTAGGAATGCTTGGAATGTACTGGCACCAGTACAGTTTAAAACATGACCGCACAGAATGAAAAATAATGGATTTAACCTTTCTCCTTTCCACTTCCCAATATCTGACCTTGAGTGTCATTCATAACCAATCTTGGTATTGACAGGAAATATAATGTATTTCTAATGTATTTCTCTTGTAAATTTCTAATGTAAATCTAATGTATTTCTCTTTCTCTCTCCGCCACCCCTTGGTTTACCTATATAACTATATTTAGTTACAAGAGAGATTTAGGGTTACAGATTTTCTTTGGCTTTTCATTTCTTACATTGAAACTTTGTGAAGAGCTAGTCTCATGAAGAATATGGCTTGAAATATCCTGTAATTCACTGCTTGGTGGGCCACTGCACTTTCAGGAGCATATGCACAAATGCTGAAAGCTAATAAAATGGAATCATTGGTGCTACTGGAGTCTAATCATTTTCAAATAAAACATCCTGAAGTGAAGTGACATCAATCCCACATTCCAGTGTTACTGTAGTAAATGGTTCCCCTGACCCTGAGCTTCTGTCAGTCTCTGATTCTGAAGATGCAATCAAATTTATCACTGGGCAATAATTAAATACAAAGCCCTTCAAGGTATTATTTACAAACAACTATAAGTCATTTTTCTCCAAAAGTCTCTATTATGGATTGAAAATTACATTAAAAACATTTTCTTTATATATTATATGGTCTAGAAATAGTTCCTTTTTCTTCTCTAATGCATTTTATAACATCTATTGAGAAAACTCATCTCTAAGCTTATGTTTTCATTATGAACTTGAATACATATCGCTTTTAGAAAATTCAGAGCATAGTTTAAGCATGTATCAGGAAAAATCATAATTCCATATTATAGGAACATTTCAATTTGGCTAAGACTTCTTATACTTGCACTTAAAATGCTACATTTAGTCTAGCTGGTATTTTTGTTCAAGTAATGTTACTTTGTAAACTGAATGCCATCATACAATTTCATTAAATGCCCCAAATGCAGCATGTTTTCTTAAATTGCTAGGATTTATAAAGAAAATTTTGTTCAGCTTATGTTTTACCATTCTATTTAGACTGCTCTAATATGAATGATCTGCCTCCAAAGCTAAAGATAAATAAGAGATGAACTTCTTGGATCCTATCATGAAGATGCAAAAGCAGATTTTACATTTTTCCTTATATCTTGTGCTTTTAAGTTGTGCCCTTGCTACTTTTTGTCTTTCTCTCTGAATGCTCATTTGAACAGTAAAACCTAGCTGAAGTATAAGTTGAATTACTGTCATTTTTTCTTTCTTATTTATAAGATAATTATTGAGTCAAGATTAGTTAGTATTTTTATTTTGCTAGGGAAAAAAATGATAGGAGGGTCCAGAGCCAGGGTTGCTTCCATGAGTAAACAGAAGAAAGAGTTGATTGGGGACCCCAGAAGTTTGTTTTCCAGGTGTTCTTAAAATATTATCATTGAGGGATTCATTATTTTCCCTGAAAATTATCCTAGTGCTATTTGTAATCTTATTTTATAGTGTGCTTTTTCTTAGTGATAAGAGGCCACTGTCGCATGTCATTATTAGACAGTGGAGAGATGAGAATTGGGTCAAGGGTGTTGAAATATTGGTATAGAAGGGTAAGAAGTCTTTATACAGATTGTCAGTTGTTTTCCCTAGAACCAGGTCTGATGGTGATAGTTCTGTGTAGTAAACATAGAGCCATTATGCTGCCAAATTATTTTAATCTTCTATACAGTGATGTGTTACTAATTACAAATTATTGAACTTTAATACGAAGTGCATACAATGGTAGGGAAATGTACATTTTCTGCACTCATACTAGTGGTAGGGTTGGTTACTTCACATATATAGTAATATGAGATTAATCAAAATGGTCATAGATGTCACAAAAGAGTATAAGACATTATAACAATATATAATAGTGAAGTCAAGAAAAACTTAAGAGGACACATTATAAAGACTTAAGGTGAATTTCAAACATTAATTTCTGTACCCATACTGCTTGCTTTTTATAGGATCTTGATAGACTTAAGAAGTAATATATGTATTTTTTAAGTTCATTTAGCACATATATATTATAGCTTTTTGCTGAAAATATGTCTCCCATTTACTCTCAGCCATCTCTACCATACCTGTTAGTCCAGGGATGTGTTCATAAAGCCAATTTATACACTGTATTTTATGTATTCTTTTGCTGAATAGCATTGATTCCATTGCATTCTATTCGACCTCAAAAAAGTGTTAGAAACTACTAGAAATCCTACAAAGCATTCCTGTTCTCCAAAACATCAAGTCTAGTCCTCAACCTGGCTTTCTGGGAGCCCAAAGTGTGACTGCAAACTCTTTTCCTAATCTTTTCTCTGCTTCATTCCTACACGAATCTTCCTCACCAGTCAAGCCTATCTACTCAGAGTGCCCTTTA
>PVHX01016229.1:21987-44033 GCA_004024805.1 Geosciurus inauris
TTTGGTGCTGGAGATTGAACTCAGGGGCACTCGACCACTGAGCCACATCCCCAGCCCTATTTTGTGTTTTATGTAGAGACAGGGTCTCACTGAGTTGCTTAGCGCCTCACCCTTGCTGAGGCTGGCTTTGAACTCGCGATTCTCCTGTCTCAGCCTCCCTAAGTGCTGGGATTACAGGCTTGAGCCACCGCGCCCGGCTTATTTGATCTTTGAAAATAAAAAAATTCTTTGATAAACTCATGTTTTATACATAAGTTTTTTGCACAATTTTGCAGGTGAATATTTTTGTGATAATATAGGGGAAAAGCAGCAGAAATTACTAATGATCCAATGAGAGTGGTATACTTCAACCCATCTATATAATAAAATTTTTTGTTTGGCTTTCATCAGCCTTTAATTCAGTTCTTAAAATTGCCTGTCAGTATGGTTTCCAAACACTTATTAGCTTCTATGTACTTTGGCCTAATTTTGGGAACCACTTTTTTTGTTTAGATTAAAAAAAAAAAACACATAAAACTCTAGCTGCAACATCTGGAAACAAGCTTCAGTTCCATAATCTAGTGCACCCTGGGATTCGCTGGAATTGTCATAATTAGACTATTTTAATATTGTTCATACCATGAAGTTTTTTCATTAAGTCTATTGACCTCATGCTAAGATAGAAATTATTTTTAATAAATAATAATTTATCTACCGGTTATCAGAAACTTTTTATATTTTACACTAGGGGCTTTTATTTTCCTCAAAATCTGCAGGATATCTGGCATAAAGGAAATAAAATGCTAATTTACTAACAAGTATGTACGCAAGACAGGAGTGAGGGAAAAGTGGTCTTGGGGATACTTTTATTAGTCTAAGTTTATTATTAGTCTACTTTGTTAATGTCTAAGCTATGTTCAGAAAATAATAATTCCAAACCCACTTTCAAAAGCTACTAAATCTGGGTGAATTTTTTTTTTAACTTTTAGACTTAGACATAAACATGACAGTAGTTAATGTATCTTCCAAATGCCAAAAGATTAAATTGTTTATATTGACTTCTCTTCAGAGATGGTCAAAGAATTTCCTTCAAATTAAAATGTTATATAGACTATTTCATGTGGTTTTGACAACAGTAGGATCCTTGATTTCACATTGGATAGGGGCATCATTTTATTCAAACACTATCTCACCTTATAATGAGAGAGAGAGAGAGAGAGAGAGAGAGAGAGAGAGAGAGAGAGAGAGAGAGAGAGAGAGATAGATACATGCATTCTTTTCTTGTTCCCAGAAATAATTTAAGGTGATGTTATAAGCAAATACCTATGGTCAAATATGGATAGCTTTACTATCTTCCCAACAAATGCAGTTCATTCTTATACATTCAGGCAGTAATAGATGGCATTTTCTTTCTTTTTTTCTCTTTGATCAGGATGGTTTAAAACAATGTTCAATTTAAACTGCAAGTTTACTTTATGTATGGGTTCTAGTATATATGCTATTGTTTCTTAAACTCTAATTATAGAGTTTTCTTCAACTCACATATTTTTTTTCTGCCATTCCTCCATTGTCAAATGCCCAAATTTAAGGAAAGTTAATCTTTGGTAAGGTTTTAAAAAGAGATAGAATTTTGCATCACATAGTCTATTTAGCAAATCACTCGCCTCCTCTTCCTGTATACCCAGCAAGATGATATTCATGATAAGAAAACAGTTTATGCCATATTGTGCTATCCAGTGTGCTCTTATTCTCTGATTTTCTGGCACTTAGGTGTGACTAGGAGAGTGGAAGCGAATGTGATAACTGCTACTCCAGGCATGGTCTATTTAGACTCCCATTTTATTTTCTTTATTGTGGTTTGATGCAAAGAGCAGTTGCACAACTTGCAAGAGACCTGAGTCCTTGATTCACTCCTTACAAGACAGCCACTATCTGATCAGCAACACTGGTTTGAGCTTTATATGAGCTGATAATCATATTCATTAATGGTAAGCCTTGTGATTTGTGGGCTAACCTCTTATGGTTCCATTAAAAAGCATACTTGGTACATAATCAAGCATTAAGTTTCCAGTATGAAGTGTAGCAAATGTTGTGAGAAAAGAGATTGACTAAGAGGTGTTTGTCTTTGGAGAATGTGAATGTCTGAAAATTTGCCTTGAAGCATGAGGATGTGCTGCTGCATGAATGTTGGGTACTTCTTAGAAATGAAAAGGCCTGCCTGTAGGGATTTTGTTTTGAGTTGGAAACAGAACACTAAAAGGGGAGTGGAAGGGCTGAGAAGATTGGAAAGGTGGGCCTGGGTCCTGTATTCAGTAGAAGGAAGGAAAAGCAGACAGGAGACCAAATAGAGAATAAGCTGTGAATATTCAAAAGGCAAACTCAGAACATCAGGTGATTCAGTGGGAAAAGTGTCATGTTTATGATCTTCTTATAGCATGAGTCCTTTCTCATAATAGATTGTGCCTGTAAATGTTTCATACTTTATGGAATATTTGAGAAGAGCATAAACTGGTGAACACTTCAAGCTGTGAGCTGTGTTCCTGCTATGGAAGTATGGATGTATGAAAGTTGTTGCAGAAGACAAGCATCCTCAGGCATTCTCAGATTTACTAAAAATCTCATAGGGGTCATAATTTGCTTCTTGCTTGCAAAGGAAGCACTGTGTCTCTGGCCACACTGGTGCAACATATTTCTCTGGCTTAAATCTCAGCCTGTGTGTCTTTCTTAGAAACTGCTAAAATTTAGACGTTCTGCTGCCTGGAATCTTTTTCATGATAGAGAGCTGACAGAAATAGTTTAAAGTCAAAATAATTCCTTTGTTCTAGTCTCTTCCCTAGCAGCAAAGTAACCCTGGGGAAGATTGCCCAATCCTTTTGGCTTAAGTGACCATTTTGAATAAGTCAGCACCTGAGTATTTCTCAATGGCAATTTGGGCAATATTAAACCTATTTTCCAGTTGCTATGAGGATGATATCTGCCTCAATCAATGCAATACACACTGTCCTGCCCTATAGTTACTGGACTACTACAAGAAGTCTTCTTTCTCTAATTTTATTGACTAGTGTAAAGTAACATCTCTCCTGATAGTTCTTTGCAACATGATGTGAAGATTCTAGGATACAGATATGAACAGTATCACAGTACAAAACAGGGCAAGAAACACATGATCAGGTTGTAAAACAATACCATTAATAGCTAGATTAGGAAGTAATACCAGCAAATTCAGATATAAAACTGGTAGGGTTCAACTAGATGCATATTATCACTCATGTATTCTCCTCATAATCTATTTAGTTAACAGTTGCTTTTATCTAAGGATAAATACTGTTAACACTTCACTATATTTTTTTTAATAAAATTAGGATTGACTTGATGACATATACAAAGTGTCTAGTCCAATTCTTTGTTTCTGGTGAGCACTCATCAAAAGATGTTATAACTGTTCCATAACTTGCTGTTCTAATACTTAACTATACTAAATACCTGAAAGCTATTCTTTTTAAAAAGTGGCATTTTCTGCCTTGTCTTCTCTGAACTGTTTGTTTTTAAGAATAATGTGTGAGAAGCCTATAATTGCACAATTTTCAACTCTGTTTAACAAAATAATATAAATTTCATGACTTGGTAAAGGTTTTCACAAATTCAACTTATTTTATAATTTCAATCTTTATATTTACCTGCTCTAAGTTAAAAATTTCTGTAAATGATGAAAGTTTCTGAGTGTAAGTCCAAGGATGTTTACATTACAAAAGACTTTCTGGTAGGAATTTCCCCCAAATTGAAGAGGTGGTCTAATTATAGCTTCCATTTCCCTTGTAGCATCTATAGACACTGCTAGGTGGAATACAAGTAATTAAAATAGACTCTACTCTTCGACCCCACACTGACTGAAGCAAAGTAGGATTTATAGGATTATACCAGCTTCTTCTAAAGGTGAAGGGGTTCACAGATGAAACACCCAGCACCAAGTGCAGAATAGTGTTATTAAAAATGAGATTTCAAAGTGAAAGGAAATAGCTACATCAAACTTCACCTCGTCGAGGCAAGGTTAGAGATTTATAAACACTTGGAATGCTTTTTTTCCCCTGGCTTTAACAAGAAAAATATAATAAGTGTTCAAATTTCCATTACAAGGTTGTCAGAGCAAAATTAGTACACAATGCGCTCTAAGGTATGGATTGCTCAGAATTTACCGATGCATGAAATCAAAATTAAGCAGAAAGCTAGAATCAGGAGGAAAACTGGCAAAGACTCATTTGTAACTACTGAAATGTCAACAATAATATTAATATTTTTAACAACTTTTAAGTTTAAGGTAAGTCTACAGGGCATTAGGAATGTACACATTCTAATTACTCTTGCTTGCTGATTGACAGAATTTACTCACATTAAAAAATATCTTACTTTAAAAATAAAATGTAGATTCAAACAGTGTATAGCACATGTGCAGAATTAGTTGAAGTTATCTGATTTGGTGGCCTTATCCTCAAAGTCATTTAATCAGAAGTTAGAGCTGGAAGCCCAAGTGTGTTATTTTAGAGAAAAGGGAAACAACATCTAGAAATTAAATTGTCAAGGAAACTGTGGGGGCAATTCTTGTATTGAGTGAGAGTAAGATAACATTTAAACCTCAAGATGTAATTGTTCTGTGTCTTTTCCAAAATCTCACAGCTAGTTAGAATTCACATCTCCTAATTAATCACACCATCTAGTGCTAATGTTTAGATTACTGGTGACAGACAAGAAATGTCACAGACGATGACCAACAGTAACTAAGACTAATTAACTGGAACCCTTCCCTCTCTATACCCCTGGATAAATAAAACAAATGAAAATATAAATTTTAGTAATATCTCTCACTAAAACTGTTCTTTTAACAATTTCCCATTAATGTTAAGATTCTTGATAAATCCTAAGTATTACTCTTTCTTCAGTTTTTTTACCTCCTTACTTTGTCTGATCCATTTTTACATTTTGTTTGACCTCTGGAAAACTGCCTTTTCAGTTCTATCTCCCACTCGTCTTATTCCACAGGCTTTCTTTGTGCTTTTTTATCTTTCATCCTTCTATATTGTGAGCATTTTCTTAAACCTGTCTTGTGCTTGTTAGCATACATACATCTCATCATGTCTAGAGTTGAAGTGTTCAAGTCTCAGCCTTTAACCAGAGGTTCTGTGTTGGATCCCTAGTTGGTGGCCATTCATTTCAAAGAGGAGTACTTTATCTCTTTAAGTACTCAGTACCAAATAACCCTCATCTTCCTGATAGAACCCATAACTCTGTCCCATTGTGCTCTTTGTACCTAACAGAATCCATACATTAAACACATTCACTTTGTATTATTATTATTATTATCATTATTATTATTATTTAGCAGGCAGTAGGGGAGGAGTAGTTAGGAAATTAGTCCTAGTTAGGAAAAAAAATGAAATACTTTGATGACACTTTTAGGAGGCTGGAGTAGGTAAAGGAGATTGGAATCATGAAGAATACGTAAGTTTCTCAGGAGTTCAATGACCAAGCAGAAGCAACCACCTAAGCAAACACAACAGAGTCCAGTGGGATGTAATAAATTCAGTCAACATAAGAAGTATTTGTGCAAAGAGAGACATGATTGAGTGGTGAGAAGTGAGGCTGAAAAACTAGATTGTCCTCCCTTCAAAAACATAAATTCAAACACTGGGGATTAAAATGGAGCAAATTGCATTACATGTATGTATGAATATGTCAGAATGAACCCCACTATAATGTGTAACTATAATGTACCCATAAAAACATAAAAATATGAATTCACTATTCTCATCATTTTGAGGTATTTCCTTCCCTCCCCATTCTTATTGCCAGAACATCATGTCTGTTTAGTGCTTTTGTCACTGGTCTTTTCCACTAATCTTTCATAAATGTCACTTTTATATGTTCCTCATTTATGCATGTATATTAAGATGCCAAGTTTACATCCCTTGGCTTCTTTTCAATCATCATTAGGTCATTTGAAACCTCCATCCTTGCCCAATATTTTATTCATGTTAAAGTCATCACTGTCTCAGGGAAAACTGTGATATTTTAATTTATTTATTGGATACTTTATTTCTTTATCTGAAACATTTTTCTTCTGTAAACCAAGTCCAACCTCTCTTTACCAGACTGGTGAAAGTCCTACATCTTTTGTGACACCTTCTTGATGACTTATCAGTGTTTCATCATTGTTGACACAGCAAAGTAGGGAATCTATCCTACTCATGGCTTAAGCTCATCTAGTCTAAGTAGATATGTAAGGTTAAGTTGTAAATTTAGGTAGAGGAAATTGGAGATTGAGCAAACCAAAAGCTGGACATTTCCTCTTTTCTCCAGCCAAGTCTTGTTATTATACCTGCTTGTGAAGTTCTGAAAAAGATGTGGCCTGTTCTGAACATGGAGAAGCTATTACACAGTTAACACAAGCCAAGAGGAAGTCTAAAATACTCTCTTTCCTTATATAATGTTTTGCTTAGAAACTGTATTTTTAATTTAAAATAAATGTATTTTAAACAATACATAAAAACATAAAATGCTCACACTTAAGGGGGTAATGCTATGGTTAACACATGTATACATTATACCATGTTCAAAGCAGGTTAAACACATTCACCTCATACAAGCTTAATCATTTCTATATGGTGAAAACTTTCCAAATATTTCTTCCAGCTGTCTGAAATGTACAGTTCATTATTGTTACCTATAGTCACCCTACTAATAAAAAAGACTGTTTGAGTACCTACCATGATCCAGGAAAAAGTAAATGGTCTGTAGATACTAACCCAAAGAGTTTGTGGAACAGTGGATGACTAGACAGACATTTTACAATAACAGGCGCTATGAAAGAAGCATGCAGAATCTGGCTGAAAAGGGACAGGTTTGGTCAGGGAAATCCTTCCAGAGGGACTGAGGCCCAAGAAGAGTTCTCTGGATGAGTGGGAATGTGGACACATATGGGCAAACCATAAGAAATAACCATGAAATTCTCTGGAAACCCATTTTTCTTCTCAGTACTGGGGACTGCATCCCAGGATGCTTTATCCTGAGCTACATCACCAGTCCTTTATTACATTTTATTTTGAGATGGGGTCTTGCTAAATTGCTCAGGCTGGCCTCAAACTTGTGTTCCTCCTGCCTCAGGCTCCTGTGTGCCTAGGATTACAATAGTGTGTTACTGTATCCAGTACCTATTTTGTGCTCAATATTATTTTGGGCTCTGGGGCACTTTAAGCCAGGACAGGTATTGCAAAGTATATATACAAGCATGTAAACACAGGACCTTAAGCAAAAGCACTTTAGATCCTAATGCAGAGGTTATATTGTATTGCATAGAAACCATACTAATTTCTGAGCTTTGGAACTCAGTCAATTTAAAAACAGCAAATTAGAAGACAGAACTGTGTTGCTTTAAGCAGTACATACACTTGGAGAAAAGATAAAAATGTATAAAATTCAAAACTGGAGGCATAAGGAAATCAAGAGTTTTTAGTGAAAGAAGAAAAAATACCCACATGGCATAGACCCTAATAAATGTTCATTCATCTATTCAATAAAAATAACAATAAAAGAAATTATGGGCTGCCTATTGGATGTGGTGCATTATGTTAACTAAAGGATATAAAGCATTGAAAATACAACTGAGTGCAATAATCAGGTAACTTGGCAGAGGTAATGGGATAAGAACTGTGATCAAAATATGTATCAAGTATCTGGGAGCACAGATGATATGGTGATTAATTTTTCAAGTGGAGGAGACATCATAGAGAAGGAACCTGGGAATTGAAATTGATTTTACAGAGAGAAAAAGAGCAAAGGACATTGTAGGTGAAGGCATAGGGTAGCTAAGCACAAACCAGAAAGAATATACATGCAGAAAATTGAAATACAGGGAATGCTTGAGCAATGGCATCATAGACTTATGTTTTGACATCCAGTATCTTTTAAGAGGTCTTAAACCTATCTGCACAAACTGGGGTTTTATCTGCACAAACTGGGGTTTACTCAGTGGACAAACTGCTGATTAAATGTGAGCGATTATGCTAGTGGAGGATGTGGGTACCAGGGCAGGCTCATCTTATGCTACTATCCACTTAGTCACATAGGTCAGGTGTCCAAGGCAGCTTTAGTGTATTAATACCAGACTAGGATTAGGGAAACCTTAAACCTTTACTGGGAAGTTCAACCACCCCAGTTTGACTGGAAGGTGGATTATCTGTGCTATCACTGTCATAATCTGTTATAACAGTAGGATGTTTGGTCATCCAAACTCTGCCATTAACTATGTGAACTTGGGCCAGGCACTTGATCTCTCTTGGCCTGTTGTTGTTTTGTTCATTTTGTTTTGTTAATCTATAATCAAGGTTCTTAAAATCCGTTTCCTAAAGAAATTCTTCCAGTTTTTTGGTAAATTATTTATAAAACCGGCTGCAAATATTCCACTCTCCATCTCCACTATCTTTTGCAATATGACTTTGCTGTTCATCCCAATTATCTCTTCCCCACTCTTTGTTTCTGGACTAGCTCTGTGTTTTGTTTTGTTAACAGAGTGTGGCAAAAGTGGTGTTGGGTTGCTGTGAGTCCAGGCTTTAAGAAACCTTGAAAGATTTCCATTTATTATCTTGGAGCCTCCTCTATCACTGGGTGAACACATTTGAGTAATCTGCTAATAAAAGACAGAAGAACTGGACCAGATCTAAGTTGGACTAGTTGTTCTGGACAGATGGAACAGATATGATGAGAGATGTGAAAGAAACAAGCCAAGATTAGCAAATTGTTGACAGCCCACAATGCACTGCAGACCAATAAGGGGCACAGAAGAAAAACCATCCAGCTGACCCAAAAAAGTTCTGGGTAATACTGAATGCTTATCATTTGAGGCCTTGGGGTAATTTGTTATTCAGAAACAGATAGGTCAAGAGAAAGTTTCTAAAGTCAAGCGAAAGTGGGAACCAAGGTGTACTAATCTAATCTGACATGAATTATACTACAACTAGGAGATTTGTAGGGATTTTGGTTGGAACTAACGTTTCTAATTTGAAAGAGTAAGCAGATAACAAGAATGTGATGGATATTTCAAAGCACTAGAAGAAAGGATTTTGGATTTTTTTCACAATAAAAAATGATAAACTGGCCTGATAACATAGCTCTGTGGTAGAGTGCTTGTCCAGTACCTGTGAGGCCCTGGGTTCCATCCCAGTAGTGCAGTGTATTTTTACAAAAAACAAACAATAAATATTTGAGGAAACAGATATGCTTATCCTTATTTAATTATTACATAATACATGTGTGTATCATGTATTCATATAGCTCATGGTATCCTGATGTGCAAGTTTTACAAATTTATGTACCAGTTAAAAATAAATTTTAAAAACGATGGAGGTCCTGAATTCATAAGATTTAAGAATTAATATTTACCATCTATGGAGCCTCATGGAATTACTTTACTTCTCTCAGTTTCAGTATCTTCAATTATAAAATCAGATAATAAAAATAATAGCTTAAAATATTTCATATTAAAATATATTCATATTAAATTAGCATTGTTTGCATCACAGAAGTATATAAATTATTTATTGGAATACCTACATGCAGTAATAAAACTTCTGCTACCTGAATAAAAACTTAATGGTTAACTAATTGAAAAGGTAAATTTAAAATACAAATAGGCAAAAAGTGCAAAAACATAAATATGGGGATCCCAGTCAGAAAAGGGTTTCTTCTTTATTGAAAAGATATTATCTTTGGTATCCTAATATTAGTTATATTTAGTGATGTACTACAATTCAGGAATAATGCTAGGTATTTATTTCTTATAATTTAAGCAATCACTACTCCCAATGTCATCTTTGAATATAACAAAAGATGAATAATATTGCATCCACTTTACAGTCTGATGACAAAATCTCTTTGCTTATAAATAGAAATAGTTTATACTGAGATATCTCTGGATATTTGGACTCAAACTTTAAAATCCTGCAATTGTCTCTCTATACTTAAACACTACTGCAAAGGAACTAGAAAGAACACAGGCAGTCCATTCACTGACAGTGACTTAGCTGACAGATCTAACCTGTCAGGGAGCTCATCTTATAGAATCTTGGTAATTCGGAAAGTGGGACAAATAGAGAATTTTAAAAATTGCTTCACAATTAAATTTAATTGCTTCCCAATTAAATTCGTATCTCTGTCCTCTAATACACACTGATAATTTCAATTGACCTGCTATTGAAGGAAATACATGGGTATAAGTGAGAGTATAATTTTGCTGCCAATATAGAATATGTATTTTGTCTCATTACCTGAAAATGAGTAGCTGTTTTCAATAACATCTCATAACAATACATGAATCTCTTAGTCCCTAAAATTTTAACACACATTTTTTTTATTTCTAGAGAAGCTTTTTATCTCAAGATTTCTAAATGATTCCCAAATGAATGCTAAATCCAGACATCATCTTTCATTCCTATACTTTCCTCTTCCTTTTGATCTCTGTAGAGCCAAAATTTGATTTCTCTCATCACATTATACATTTGCCTGTCACTCAAGCTTTTTATGATTTCTTTCCCTTTCAGTCAATTGCCAGGAATAACTTCTTTTATTCCATGTAATTTTTTTTTCCTTTCCATTTTTACTAACATTCCTTCACATTGGCATAATGACACACTGCATCCAGAAAACCTCTTCTTAACTCTGACCTCTTTTGTTCTCATGGAAAATAAACCTGATTCTCATTCAAGAGCAGTATGACATTCTGGGAAAGACATTTGTCTGAAAATTAGGAGATTCATGTTCATGAATTTGAGCAAATCATTTTACCATTCTCACCCTCAGTTTTGTTATCTGTAAAATGAAGAAGTTGGAATGAATGACATCTAAACTTTCCATGGTCTTGAAGAATTTCGGATCCCTCAGTATTAGGAACTGAGGAAACTATGACCTTTCAGAATTATAAAGGCATTTCCTGCCCTAGAGTGACTTAGGAAAAAATGAATTTCTATAATATCTCAATGGTTAATAGAAAATATTCCACCAAGTTATTTTTTAGTTAAAGATTTGTTGATCCCCATTTCCTTGAAAAGTGCAGTACTGTTTTAGAAAGAAAATAAGGGGAAGAGCAAAACCTTGGGGAGGGCTGGGAGGAAACTTGGACACATTTTATTTCTCCTTGGCTGGTTGGTTTACATTGGCATCTTGTAGAAGTCTTCCCATCAACTGTGCAGCTTCTAACTTTTTGGAATAAGCATCAAAATCAAGTTTAGTTTCTCTTTACTTTCTCCATGTGGTTTGGAAAAAGTTACACAGCAAGAGATTGGGAATTATTGGTCTGAGAGATGCTAGTGGAGGATGTGGGTAAAAGTTTTGAGCAGACTAATGTATTCATAAAAACTGATGTTGTAAGAACATTTATCTTACACGGAAATTTCAATTTGGTGGCAGAAAATTACTAAACAAAGTATAGACCTCTTCTAAGAATGATATGCTCTGCAAATGCACAGTTTTCCTGCCCCTGAGGCCAGCTCTATTGTCAGTAAGTATTCCCAGGTCTGTTGGAGTTCATAGCTGGTGACCTTTATCTCTACCACATATCCTGGTTCCTCTTCTGTTGAGTAGGGAATAGGAAAGTTTGGAAAGACGTTTATAGTGGTTATAATGTCTGGAGATTCAGATATTGACAACTCTTTGCTAAAGATATGGAGACATTATCTTGTGTATTGTTATATAAATCAAGAAGGACACATGAATAAAAACTGATGGAAATAATTGTATTTTTGTAATTTCCCTCTCAGGCTTGAGAAACCATCAGAATAAGCTTGTTAGTTTAAAATGCATAGACTTACATAAAAACTGGCCTGATTCCAAACATGAGACAAAGTTATTGATTGGAAAAATGTGTGCTGAAAAGTATAATTAAACTTTACTTTAAATATATCATCTTGCTCTATTATGTTACAATAGAGCCTTTTTCTTAAGACCAGCTTTTAAAAAGAGATGCATTTGAAATTAACTGCATAGAATTAATCCATGCACATTGCACATACATCTTCATATGTGGTAGGAACATTGACTGTATTGTGCACTACATTGCCTTTGGTTAACCATTTCGAGACAATAGGAAACTAAACATGGGTTCACACTAAATGGTTTCAAACACAACATTAATCTTTAATAAATACAGAACAATTGTAGGGAGACTTTCATTCTTCCACTCAAAAACACATTTGGGTGTTTTTGAAGACTCAATGTAAACTAAAACACTTTGTAATTTTAGAAAGCAACATTTGATAGTATATAAGCCATTTTTTAAACTGAGATCTTGCTTTTTCTTAACTTTTGAGCTTATTGTATTAGTCTCCCCACTCTCAGGTGATAGCCTAAGACTCCTATTGTATACCTGAAACCACAAATAGTAACAAACCCTGTCTATACTTTGTTCCCCTATACACATGGATTTAATGCTTTTTTACATCTCCACTAAGGACATACCATGCACAGCGGTTGTAAATTTTTCAGTGTGAGGTGTGACAACAACACTAGCACAAATTTCCTTCTTTCTTCACAATTTTGCAGAAATATTTGTCCTTACCACAGATCTTAGCAACTTCATTGTATGATTTTCTTTCTTTCCTACATAATCTGAGAGATTTTACCTTTTCTCTTAAAGGAAGAAGTTTATGGCTACTCTTGGGCACATTCAAATTGCCAGCATCTCTACTCTTGGGCACAGGGCCATTATTAAGTAAAATAAGGATTACTTGAGCAAGCATTGCAGTACTGCAAAGGTTAATCTGGCAACTGGGCATGGCCACTAACTGACTACTGAGCAGAAGGCATAGATATCTTGGGTGTGCTGGACAAAGGGATGATTCACGTCCCAAGTAGGACAAAACTAGATAGAGCAAGATGTCATTACAGTACCCAGAATGGCACAGTTTAAAGTTCATGAATTGTTTATTTCTGGAATTCTCCATTTTCTATTTCTGGACTGTAGTTAATCATTTGTAACTGAATCTGCAGACAGCAAAATCATGGATAAGGAGGGCTACTGTGGTTCTTTGTGGAAAACACTTATCTAATAAGAAAAGTGAAGGAATCATGCTACAATAGAGATATTTAGCTTTACAAAGATATTCAGATCACAGAAATGGCAGTGCTTTACATTTGCTTACCTTAACTAACTTTTATGTATTTTTGTCAAACAGATTTTTAAAAAATGTTATTTTCTGAATACAAGTAATGACTAAGTTTCTATTTATGCAAGTTGAGGAATACTCATAAAAATTTATGTTGCCTCTTTACTCAAACAAACATGAGACTGATGAAGAGTTTTTGTTTCCTGTTTTTTATTTCCTCCTCCTTTTCTTTCTTCCTCCCTTTCCTGTGCCTGACTTGCCTCTCTCCTTTCTGTGTGGATCATGGGGAAGCTAGGGGTGCTGAGTACTATCTAAAAAAGAGGTGTATCAGAACCTAGAACACCACATCTCCCCTCTCTCCTCTTTCCAGCACACACACACAGGGCCTTTAGGTGGTGGTGAGGAGAATAACTTTATGATTTAAATATTACATAAAATTTAGTTTAAGTTTCAAAGTGTTTAAAAAGAGATTGACTCTTTAAAGATCAAGAGTAGAGAGAAAATAGATTTGAAAATGCCATTATAGGTTAAATGATTATTTATTTAGCAAATATGAGAAGGGTACATGGATTGGGTTCAAGTCACGAGTTTCTTAGGATCATTTAGTTAACCATTTGGGTCAAGAGGTGAAGTAAGACATGTAAAGAAAGAAGGTAGCAGAGGAGAAAGGTTACAATTAGGTGTGAGCACACTGGAGCAAGGTCTAAGGATCAGAGCTGATAAGACTCTGGATCTGTCTGATCAGTTGCTTGGAAACTTGCCCCCAACCCCTTTTAAACCTGAGAGATTCCTGCCTCTTATTGTCATATGTGACCATACAATTAACCCCCATTATTTGGGAAAGCCTATATATGTCTGATTTTGTGTACACAAAAGAACCGGACGCAAGTTATGAATAAAGTGTATGATTAGAGTTAATTGATACAAACCTGGAGAGTGAAATGCTATTCTGTTAACCCTGAAGGGAAATGCTAATCCTGAGCAGCTGTGTTTCCTACACCTGCCTTCTCATGTGAATTACCTGTACTAATAAAAATCCTAGATCATGGGGATCCACCCCAGATCTGCTGCATCAAAATGTCAGGGGCAGGGAGGGGTCTGGATGTCTAATCCTGACAAGATCTATATGTAATTCTTAGGACTGAGCAATTTGGGAAAAAAAAAAAAAAAAACTCTTGAGTAATTGTCATGAGGTCATGATTACGACCCTGAACTCTAGTTAGAAGAATTAGAACTCCTTACTTGCTTTACTATCTTCTTGTTCATAAAAGTCATCAATTAAACTAAGGCATGCACTTAAAAACCTGCATCTTTCAAAAGTGATCAAAAACTCAATCAGCTACAGTCTGTCTGGAGGGCACCAGAGAGAAGGTAGGTCTTCCCACAGCTAGACCAGAACTGTGAACCTGAAGCAGGGGAAGGAAAGGGCTATTCCTGCAGTCCTGTGATATATCATGGGTTTCCAGTAAACCCTGCTGTGATGCTGTTATCTGACACTGATTAGGGACTCAACTCAAGGATGGTCACTGAGAAAGGAGGAGGCAGAGACTGAGATCACTGTTGAAGAAATTCATGTATATCAAATGGCTCATGAAATGAGTCCAGAGCATAGCACATAGACTTTTTCTTTCATGTATTACTGTGTGCTCCAATAACTCAGCATGGTGGGAGAACCCAGGGTAAATGAGAAACCTGAAACTCCAAATCATACTATGTACAGCCTGTATGCTGCAGAGAGCACATCTTGCTTCAGTGTCATGAGGAACATCAGGCTCCCTGACTTCAAGAGAAAATATGATGGAAATCATTGCAGTAAATCCAGGTGCACAGGTGCATGCACACTGCCACCCCTATTCCAGCACTCACATACACACAAAAAAAGTAATCACATAAAAATTTTAAGCATTGATCTCAGTATGGGGGAAGAACACAGTCCTATTCCACACACATGATTTATATGAACTTAACAGCTCTAATGCAGTGTGCAACCCTCTAAATTTTTAAAACAATTTTATAATAGTGTTTGAAACCAGATAGGGACAGTTTAGAGAACACAGCTATATTGAAGGGTTTAGTTAAAATGATTTACTTGTGGGTTTTAAATAGCATTAAGTGGTTTGTGAAAAGTGTTCTGATTTGTGCTTAATATGGATGGTGCTTAAAAGTCTGGGCTCTGGAAAGGTGCACCCCAGGAGACACATTCACCAGGAAAATGCAGGCCTTAAATACAGCTGGGTGTTTGCTTCCAAGACTACTTTTCTGAATATTAACATTTAAACCATCCATAGAGGACTTGCAGATGCTTCACTGGGTAAATGGAGGAGAAATAGGAAAACTTACATCCCAGTGCTATTTCTTCCTAATTCAGTCATAGTTCTGGGGTCTATTTGGTTGACCTGAGAATCAGAATTTAAGTTAGCATGGAAAAAGTTATTATAGAAACTCAACTATGTTTAGTTAATACACTTAAATTCAATAAACAAAACTGACCCTGCATATGTTTACAACTTCCTGATTTGATTCTATGTTGTTTTGATTTAAGCACATATGAGAAAAGCCTTGGATACTTATGTGAATAATGTAAGAGTAATCACAAATATATCACTTCTGTTATTATAATATCTTTCTTCAAAGAAATTCAGAGCAGTAGATAATGCTTTTTCCTCTATTCCTCATAATGTCCTACATAATTTAGTTTGAATTTTGACCTTCAATGTGTACATTTGGGAAGTTGAATCATGGAGATATACAGTAAGAGCTTCAGAGGATTTGCAAACATGTGTTGCTCTGCTGCACTCATTTAGAAGTATCTTTTTTTTTTTTTTAGTTTCTGAAATGTGCACAGCATCATTCTAGGTCCTGGAATTACTAAAAGAAAGTATAATGAGATCCCTGCCTCATAGAGATGCACTTCTATGGGGAGACACAGATAACTGAGTAAATTAAAATAAATAAATACAAACAATAGTGCAAAGTGGAGTGAGAGAAGTTATTTGAAGAATAGAAGATGAGGAGGAGGGAAAGAGGTGATTGGGACTGGGTTACTATCACAGAGAGGTCCCAGAATGTCTCTGAGAAGCTAACATTTGACCTAGGAAGTAGACTTTGAGCAGGAGACAACAGTGCAAGGCTCTGGAGGAGGGGCCAGTGGCTGACTCTGAGGCAGGAATATGTACTTGGAACAGGGAGAAGGATAGTGGGATTGGACCTCCATGAGCAAAAGAAAGGACTAAGACAAGGCGAAAGCAAACAGGTGGTGTTCAGCTAGTGGAGGGTCTCACATATCGTGGTATGGATTTAATGCTATTCCAAACAGTGAGGAAGCCATTGGAAGGTTTCAGGAAGTAAGCTGAAATTATTCAAGTTATGTTTTAGAAGAAAACTGGTTGCTTAGAAAGAGCATGGTATATGGAGAAAGACTGGATTAAGAAAGGCCAGTGTGGAAACTGTCAGGGAGGACGACCTACATACAGTGGGGTGGGTTATGTGGGTAGCTGGGGAGGTAGATCTCTTTTGAGCAGTTTGAAAGATTATATTATTGTTGCATAAAATGATTAATAAATATATAGGTAGTAAAGAAAAAATATAAATGAATTTTCTATCATACAAGGGCAAAGCCAAGAGGCACTCTGAACAAAAAAGTGAGCCCTCACCAGACGGAGTGGGCTAACACCTTGGATCTTGGACTTCTCAGCCTTTAGAAATGTGAGAATTTCTGATATTTGTAATAATAAGAAAATAAATGGGTCAGGTTTAGCTGTCCTTTTTAACAATAAGATTCAAAGATAAAATATGAAAGTTCATGCCCTCCTTGTAGGTGATAATAGCCCCTGGCCTACATTAACATGACCAGCATCACTGTCTATGTTACTGACAGTAAGGAGGATAGGTGCTTTGCTGAGTATCTCCCATATACCAGATTCAGATTGACACCATATGCCAAATTTATGAGTTTCATAAAAATCCTCTGACAGTTAGCATTGTTCTCATCTCAGAAATGAGAAAGTTAAGGATCAGAAACTTAGTTAGGAAAGTTCAGTGCATGAAAAATAGTATTTCTTTATTACGTGCTTAACATCCTAGGCTGGGCCCAGAATTCCTAAACATTTCTGCCACCCTTACTTACTAACTGAGCAGCTGTAATCAGATCATTGCACTCTTTCATGATTCAGTTTCTTTGTATAAGAGGGTTGATTCAAAACCAACTTTGGGGGCTAAGTGAGCTAATATGCATAATACTTTCAGTCCTTTCCATTCTGTTATAAACCCACAGTATACTTAGTCTTATTGTTTTTGCAGTGCTGGGGATCAAACCCAGGGCCTTGTGTATGATTGACAAGTGATCTGTATCTGAGCTATACCCCACCCCCTAAACATACTTGATTGGTTTTATTGCACCAATTACACAGATAGTAAATGATTGTTCATAATTTTATTCAGAATTTTATTTTCAATAACAATTATTTCAACAAATATTGACTATAATGAAAAAAATTGGTGCCTAGCCAAACAAGTATTTTTAAGGTTTATTTACTAACCAGTATCACAAAATGGTATGCCAAAGATTCCCTAAATATTGATTCAATTTTTTCTCGCAAGGGAGCATGTGAGAATTTTAAAGTATATATGCCAATGAGTATCTTATAACAGATGCTAAAATTAAAGCCTCAAAATATACACACATTAAATGATCCATTCCAACAGAGGAAAGAGTGGCAGAAAAATAAAATTATAAACTAAAAGCATTCTCCATGTTTTTCAAGAAATATGTAGACAGTATTATAAACAGATCTAAACTCAGATATTCTGACACTGTCTTCCCTTACCCCATTTCTATTCACTTGTACACAAAACCACACACACACACACATACCCTAACATGGAGAAGACACCTTTAAAAGACACAGAATCTCTAAAGCACTTATGAAATAGAGTTTACCACACAGTGAGTGTTTAGTTATTATTAGTTATCCCAATCCAGTGATACTAACATTGTTCAGTGGTAGAGAATGAGGTGTCTCTGAATTGCTATGGGGAAATCCAAACCCAAGCTTTTGTTGTCTCTGTAATTGTTTCATACAGAATCTAAAAAAGAAGTTTCTTTCAAATTGCATCTCAGAATATGGCACTTAAAATGTGCTTCTGGCCTCAATAAGGAAAAGAGGGAATAAGTTGGCAGCTTACAAAGTATGTGGGCCTTAGGTAGAGTATAGTGTGGGAAAAGTTATCATTCATGGATAAACTCAACTATATATTCTAACTAAATATAGAATTCAAAATTAAAACATGCCTGTTTCCCAGAAGAATGCTTTTTGTTATTTCTGAATAATGCCTCGACCTCCTATTCAGAACTAACGCTTTGATACCATTGAGCTATTTTCTCACTCTTTTCGTTGTATAGAAATGTAAATTTGCTTTTCTTTCATTTTGAATTTAAACACGTAATTAAACTATAAAAACTCAAACATTTTCTGCAGATGATTTTGGTCTTTCTTCATGTAAATGAAATTGGTTGCCAATAATGCAAATTTTGTTTTTCCCTTTTAATTCTCAATACTTTTTATCTCCCTGTGCTGGCCAGGATGCCCAGTAAAATGTTTAATAGTTCTGCATTTAATGTATGCTTATATTTTCTTTTTGTGTGTGTGTATGGGGGCACAACTAGGGTTTAATCCCAGAGGGGCTTTACCACTGAACTACATCACCATCTCTTTTAATTTTAAGACAGGTTCTCACCACGTTGTTTAGGACATAACTAAGTTGCTGAGGCTGGCCTTGAACCTGTGATACTCTGCTCAGCCTCCTGAGCCACTGGGATTATAGGCAGGTGCTACAGCACTAGGCTGCTTGTTTCTTTACTTATTTTTAATAATATCTTTAGAAGTTCAGGAAGTTCCTTTTTGCTCATGTAGGTAAGAGATATTTTTAAGAATCATAAATGGATGTTGTATTTTATCAAATGCTTTGAGAAGATCTTATTATTTGTCTTTGACTTTAGTGTGGTAAATTATGTTAATTGATTCTCTATGTTAAACTAACTTGGTTACTTATTTGAAACCCAAATCACCTATGTTGTATCTTTTCTAGATTTAGTAATATTCTATTCTGAAATATTTTCTTTAGAATTTTTACATCTATGTTTATAAATGACATGGCTTGTAATTTTTCTTCTTATACTATTCTTGTCAGATTGAATTAAGTTTATTATCCCTCTTACCTATACTGTAAAATACTGTGAACAGGCTTTTGAATCTCATTTGCTATTATTTGCTTGGTATAATTCTCCAGTAAAGGATCTAGGCTTTGAGGTTTCTCTGTGGGTATGCAAAGTGTTTCAACTACCTGTTTAATAATTAGTGAATAATTTGGTTTTTCTACTTCTTGAGTCAGTGTGGGTAGTTTTTTTTTTTTTTACTTATTCATTTTATGTAAGCATTATAGTTTGTTGACATTGTTACTCATCATATTCTATTCTTTTAAATTTGTAGCATATATGCTTATATTTCCATATTCTCCTTTTTTATATATTCTCTCATTTTCTTGATTACTAAAGATGTGTTAGTTCTTTGAAAGAATGAATATTTGACTTGACTAGTCTTCTAACTGCATTGGATATTTGCTTATAATTTAATTAATTTTTATTATTTTTTTGTGTTTACTTTGCACTTCATGTTCTTTTCTTAATTTAAGATAGATGCTTAGACCATTCATTTTCAAGTTTCCTCTTTTCTAATATAAGTATTTAGAGACTTAAAATTTCCCCTAAAATACAAGGAAATACATGAAATTCCTTGAAATACAAGAAAAACATGAAATTCCCCTAATATAATATTGACTTCACCTACTTTTTCTACAGAACTATTTTGCATATTTTGAGACAATGTCATGAGCTATACATAGTGTTATGGTTTGGTTATGAGATGTCCCTCCAAAGCTTCTGTGTTTATGCAGGAATACTCAGAGGTAAAATGATAGGATTATGAGAGATGTAACCTAATCAGTTTATCCTAGTTTGAGTGGACTAAATGGGTGGTAACTGGAGGCAAGTTGGTCATGGCTGGGGAAGGTGGGTCACTAGGAGAGTTCTCTGGAAGGGTGCACATTCCCTGCAGCCTCTCCCCTTTTCTCTGTTTCCTGGCTGTCAGGAATGTCATAGCAGTCCTCCATCACACACTTCCATCATTATGTTTGGGGCCCAGAACAATGTAGTCAGTGGAAAATGGACTAAGCCTCTGAAACTGAGTCAAAATGAACTTTTCCTTCTCTAAGTTGTTCTTGTTAGGTATTTTGTTCAGTGACAAAAACTTGACCACCACATGGGTTTTGAGATACATTTGATTGGCCAATTGAAGCTTTTTTTAATATAGTGACCATCCAAGTTTTCTGAGGGTTAGCATTTAAATGATACACCCACCCCTGCTATTTAGCTTTCAATTTTTCCATTTCCTTAACTTTAAACAAAGTTTCTGCAAACACAATTGCTAAATATTTATTTCTAGTTCAGTATTTTTATAGTAATTTCTGTTGGGTTTAATTTTACTAAACTATTTCTTGCTTTCTATTTCTCTCTCATTTTCTATTGTTGAGACTCAGAAAAAATATCCCAAAGTATGTTACACTTTGGTATGTTGACCTGTAGGATAATGGAAGGACCTCAGAAGCAAAGATACATTCTAACTTTTTCCTATCTTTTTTCCTGCTTTTTTCCCACTTCCCTGGCTCCCCAAGGCAGGCCATAGAAACTAATTGTTCCCCAAGAAAGATCATAAAAACTAGAGCTTCACTTTCCCCAAACCAGACATAAAACGAGAAATGTTACTCTAATTTCTCTTCACCTGCCTTTCTGTGTCAGAGCTGGCCAAAAAATCTCACCTACCTTCCTGCCTTGTCTAATAGTAGATCATAAGACCATCATTCTAGAAGGGTTCTGCCTATACCCAGGAAGAAGGAATGCTGCAGAAGAGGCCAATAAGACTGAATGGACAGACCCTGCTGGGCTCTTCCTCTTGGACTACTACCATTAGGTTACATCCTTTTGTTTAAGAGTATTTCCACACTGCTTCCATTCTTCATTGATTATAAGCCTTCAAATGAATAGTTTTCTCTGGATTTTGAGTCTTCACTTATAAAGACTCCCATCACATAAAACTTCGATTAAATAAAGTTGTTAACTTTTCATTTGTTAATCTGCCTTTTGTTATATGAGTGCAGAGCCATGTCTCTGGGTGAACATAGTTGTAGCACTTTTCTGTCTCTACACTATATATACATTTTATACAATGTTTTAAAACCTTTTCATTACATTAATTTTCCTCAGATAGTTTGGAAACAGTATACTTTCATTCTTTGCCTCCTTGGGCTAAAAACTTAAAAACATTTAAACTTACCAAATTCTTTTTTTTTTTTTGGACACAATATCTTTATTTATTTATTTATTTATTTTTCTCAAAAGTTGCATTTTAATACATGTTATCAAACATAACAGAAAAAAACAAATTTTCAGAAGCTGTACACACTGTTCACTGAAAACATTTGTTGAGGCATATAGAAAAAACATTGTTACAATCATAATTTTTCTAACTTTGCACAAAATTATAAGCAGATTACATTCTTCATATTAAACACCTTTATATGCACTTTCAATGAACAGTATATATATATTTTTTATCAAACATCTTTACTATACCCATACCCCTTTCCTGCCCCCCGGGTCCCCCATGTCGCGTCCAGTGTTTCTCTATTTCTCTTATGTTTCCCATTCCCACCTCCCTTATTCATCAGCATCCACTAATCAGAGAGACCATTCGGCATTTGGTTTTTTGGAATTGGCTTACTTCACTTAGCATAATGCTTTCCAGTTCCATCCATTTGCCTGCAAATGCCATAATTTTATTCTCTTTTATTGCTGAATAATATTCCATT